>JAEIFG010001328.1:0-18684 GCA_018901795.1 Drosophila sp. st01m | reverse complement strand
TATCCAAAATGTATCTAAGCCCAACGTACACGAAGTCACAATAAATGATGAAGTACGAAAATTAGTGACCTTGCGAATAACTGAATCTATTTGTTTACTAAAACGAGGAAATAAAGTTATTGCAAGAATTGATGTTGACGATTTATATACCAATGGAATTCTAGATTTAGGTCAGTTTTTCCAAAGGCTTGAAATGCAAGCCGGTATACTAAAAATCAGCCAACTCAAATTGGCACCGAGTGAAAAAATCTTTGAATCCGTTTCAATAGATACTTTCAAATCTATGGGCAACAAGAAATTGAAATCATTAAGAGTAGCGCTACTAGCCGGTGACCATTGTACAAACTGAAAAAGATACAATCAATACTGTCTACATTTCATGACGATCCAATTCAAGGAGGTGGTCATACAGGCATTACAAGAACGCTAGCAAAAATAAAAAGACACTATTATTGGAAAAATATGACTCGTCATATAAAAGAGTACATACGTAGATGTCATAAATGCCAAATGTCGAAAACAACGACACATACAAAGACCCCAATGACTTACACAGAAACCCCGACAAATGCTTTCGATATAGTGATAGTGGACACCGTTGGTCCACTACCGAAATCAGAATACGGCAATGAATACATCGTCACACTAATATGTGACTTAACAAAGTATTTAGTAACCATACCAGTTGCAAACAAGAGCGCAAATACTGTCGCGAAAGCTATATTCGAAAATTTTATACTAAAGTACGGTCCAATGAAGACGTTCATTTCGGACATGGGTACCGAGTATAAAAATCAGGGTAATTTTAGATATGTGTAAATATATGAAGATTAAAAATCTTACATCCACCGCATATCATCACCAGACTTTAGGGACAATAGAACGAAGTCACAGAACATTCAATGAATACATTCGTTCATACATTTCTGCAGACAAAACTGATTGGGACGTTTGGATACAATATTTTACTTATTGTTTCAACACAACACCATCAGTCATGCATGAATACTGTCCATATGAACTAGTCTTTGGAAGATTACCAAGACAGTTCGCAGATTTTAATAAGATAGATAGAATAGAACCAATATATAATGTAGATGATTACTCTAAGGAAATAAAATTTAGATTAGAAATAGCATATAAAAGAGCTAGACTTATGTTAGAAAACTAAGTTTTACAGAAAACAAAATTACGATAAGAAAACTTCAGATTTTGAATTAAAAATAGAAGATAAAGTTACACTAAGAAACGAAGCGGGTCATAAGTTAGATCCAGTATATTTAGGTCCTTATACGGTAGAAACTATAGAAGATAGAAATAACATTGTAATTAGAGATAAAAAGCAAAAGAAACAAAAAGTAAATAAGGATAGGTTAAAATTATAAATATTCAATGAAACATTTCATTTCATTTCATTTGAGAAAAGGTCTGACCAACCCTAAAAAAAAAAAAAAACGAAACGCAAATTTTTTTTTTCTAAGAAAATTAATCATAAATTAAAACATAACGTAATCCAATATACAAAAAAAAATATATTTAAAAAAAAACAAAACATTTTTTGTCATTACACACAAAATATATTACATCAAATGCAAAGAGACAAAACATTGCTAATAATTAAGTATTTAATAAGAAACAAATAATAATTAAAAAAAAAACATATTTTGTAACACACTAAAAGCTAAATGACTACATGTATTATGTCATTTCTTTAAAAAGGGAGGTGTAGCATATCTACCCTACCAACATAATAAATGAATGGGTATAATTTAACGTCAATACATTGTGACACTTTGTCATAATAAATATATACAAAAACCCATTAGATCAACAACCTACATTCCAGCGCCCTAGTAATACGATCGCGCACTTATATATAAGCCGATCGCGGAGCATGAGAATGCTGAGCTTGCATATTTCAGAAGGCAAGCTATACATAACATATGCATGCATTCTGCATACATATGGATATGAATATATATTTCATGTACACAATAGATATAAGCAATGTATGTCCGAACTAAGAGGAGTCAAATAAAGAACATCGAGCAGAGCAGAAGCTCTGACCAAAAGACTAACACACAAGTTATTCTTATTATTACAGATTTAGCTAGAGTTATGTACAACATTACATTCTGAATTTCCGAAAATATCATTCTATTTCTTACCAATACTGACTCGTATAAGTGGGGTGTGTCTGTAATATCTCCCTTACATTCTTTAAGTAATTTATTTACTGTTTCCGTAAGCTCATTTATACGCTTTTGTGCTATGGTGTTAATCACTACTTGTCTATTGTTGAATTCGATGTGTGGAAACTCAGTCAAGACCTGCAGCATCTGGTGTTCCTGGTACCACTTTTAATACAGTACCCAAACAGTCTATAGCTTTGGCAATACGGTGCTGAACTTTCAAAGCGGACAAAGAGTTTCTGGCATGTTCAATATCTATTTCTAAAAGCTTTCGCATATGCGATTGAGGAAATAAATTTGTCAATCTGTCAGATTCGTCTAACATCGCAGCAATCTCTTTAAGGTTGCTCGATTTTCTTAAATAGCTACGCTGCTCCATTACTTCTCCGTCCATAACGGGAATGTAATTGGAATGCGAGTAGTCTGTGATCCGCGCATTTACAACTGAGAAAAGAGTTAGAACGATGCTCACAAACCTGCACGAGACAATTTAATCCAATGAATTGTTTTCTCTTTTTCTTAAATACAATTCTTAGCTAGGGTATTATAATTTCAAATTCATAAAAAGCAAACAAAATTTGAGCAGGTATCTTAGGTTATCCTTATGAACCACCCTCCCCTTAATAAGAACAGACATTCCTAGGTCTGCCAGAATGGTCTTTTCAGAACACAGAGGGGTCAGCTTGTTGCCCAATCTTTTATTACTTTTTACAAATACCTTCGCGTCTACTTCAAATACTCAGTTTTGCCTCGATGGATTATTCTAATCTAGCTAAGCCTGCTGATTTTGCTCCTCATGTTTTCTTTATATTCTTCGGTTGACGCGCGGATTACCTTTATCGGCTTCTTTCCGGTAACCGAATGAATCTACGGATGCCCCTAACGGACGCTTGTATTATGAGCTCAAAAGTGTCATCAAAATTCTTTTCTAATTTAAGGCATCTCGCTATTTCTAATAATGTGCTGTGGAAGTGTTCCACCTGCCCGTTTGATGTGCTATGCATCGGGGGCGCATTGGTCACATCAAACCCGAATTGGTTTTTCAATAAAGACGTGATAGTTTCTGATTTAAATGCTGCTTCGTTGTCACAGTATATCGTCTTGGTTTTACTTGGTGGATAATTGGGATCTTAAGGTCTGTTATTGTCCGAGATACTATTGGCAAACTTTGAAAATTTATCGATACATGTTGAAAAGTGTTTCTTATCAGTAGAAAATATATCGATGTACAGCATTTCGCCGGTATATGTTGATACCGGTGTCACACTAAGCTGTTGTTTACTTTGATGCCTGTCGTACTTAGTACCTCCGTTACTAGCTTAGACATTTTTGGGAAATAATATTCGCACAGAATTTGTTTAATATATTCTTGTGCAGCCCTAGGAATGGGCGCGAATATGCTCGGCTATAACGATTTTTGTTTGGATATTTTTTCCGGTAATGTCAGTTTACAAGATTTTTGCAATGCCAAAATTTAGTTGCCGAAAAATTTAGTTCGTCTTATATATAAGCCAAGGAGATTGCAGTTAACTGCATTTACGACGCCTGGTTGCACTTGTTTCAGCTCATGGAGAGCATCGTCATCCCGAGTGATATATATGGTTTACCTTTTTTTCTCGCGAAAAGCAGAAATGTGCGTTTCAAAGCAAACTGTGCTTCATCCAGAATTATTTGGTTCTCTAAGCGATTAAGCGACTTATCCGTGGCATCGATAGTGTAGTTAAACGATAGCTCACTGTGTATAATAGCATCATCTGACTCTATCTGGTTTTGCATAGTATTAATAATTTGGCGCGAAAAGCGGCTCCCCAAAAATTTCTTTTTCCTGACTTGTAAGAAATTTTGATATTACGTTCGTCAATATAGGCCTTCCATCTCTTGATTTTAGCATTTGCATTTCTATCTGAGACCGCAAAAGTTAAGGGCTGGTGATCTGTATAAATATTTATGTCACGCGTTACATACAAATATTGCTGTAACTTCCCCAGTGCCCATACTATAGCGACGAGCTCCCTCTCCTTGGTGGCATGATTTGTCTCGCATTCCTTTAGGGTTCTAGAAATCATAGTTAATTGGCTTGCCTTCTTGTGAAAGCACAGCCCCAATGCCATGCGCAGAACATGCTGTCGTTAAGTCAACTCTTAAATCGATATCTTAACATACGTCCACACATATAGACTTCAAATGCCTCACTTCCTATGTCATTGAAATTAATCGAAATTTTTTTCGACACCAATACCGAGCCATTCTCTCCCCCTAAGTAAGTTTATGAGTGGTCTTGCCATCGCTGCAAAGTCCTTAATAAAGCATCTGTAATAACTAGCTAGCCCTAAAAAAGACCTGAGTGCGTATAAACTCTTGGGTTCCTCGAATTCTCGTATAGCACGCACTTTGTCAGGGTCCGTTTTAGCTCCACCCTTTGTAACAATAAAGTCCAAGTATTCTACGCGTTCTTTAAAAAAGTGGGTCTTTTCCCTTGAGACATTCATGTTTGCGTCACAGAGGCATTTTAGCACCCAGTCAATATGCTCAACATGATCGGACTCATTTTACGAAAAAATTATTAGGTCATCTATATACACATAGCACGACTTTCATATTTGCTCCCCGCAGAACGTCATCTATTGTCCTTTTTATCGCCTTCAGAATTGGGGTCGTTTCTTTGAACTTAGAAGATGTGTCAACTTCCAAGGGCTCTTGCGGTGGCCTGTCTAGGCCCTAGGCAATTTGTTGCCTGCTGAGACCTACACTAACCCTGTTTCTTTGCATAGTGTGGATGTCTTTCGGAAGCTCGCTCATTTCCACCACTCCTACCCTGCCTATCATATTGGCGGTTCGGCTGCCTATTGCCTCAGAAGCATGACTCCTCTCCTCCATTGCTTTAGCATAGGAATTAGTAAACATACTTCTTTCGATGCTTGCCTTGGCTTCTGCGGCGAAGGCTAGTGCAAATCTGTGGGTTGCGCCGGGAATACTATTGCTTTCAAAGGTTTCTTCAGACCTGAGATAAATACGTGAAGTGCATCGTTTCTGATCTCGGCATTAAGTAACGCGGCACCATCCGCATCGTGTGACAAAACGACTTTATTTATTTAGGTCTTTGTGTTTGCTCGGACGCACACACACACTTAAAGTTTCAGAAATATTTATATTAAAAGGTTAATATAAATAATATTATTTAAATTATTTCGATATACACCAATGCGATAAAATGCATATTTCCAATTATCGCACTAATGTGCGCGCTGCCAACTTATTCAATTCAGTATCAACACGAATGTCTCATATGTAAAATCGAGTTAATTCAAGCAGCCCTTTATTTTCGTATGTATTGCCAACATTTTTCAGAAAGAAGCCGCCAGATTGGACAAAAATAAAAGCCCTCCGCTGTTTTAAAATTTTCCCCCGCTGTTGGACTTCCAAAACCGTCAGATCTGATGGTGAAAAACTAAATTGGCAACACAACAAAGCACTGTCACAGGAACAAAACACAACAACATTCCTCCTCCAAACACAAAAACAAATGCCACGGCCCTCTTGCTCTTGGCTCTCTTTCAGTTGCTCACGCTAATATTGTGTATGTATGCGTGCACACGCATTGAACGTTTTCAATGCTTGCTTAGCGAGCTTGCATTTAATGCCATTTAAATAATGTTTTTTATTTTTTAAAATAGGTTGCAGGTGGAATTAGAAAATTAAAATACCCATACGAATCTGGAAACTTTTTTTTTGAGTTTTTAAAAAATCTCTAGGACTTGTGGTTTGGTCATGGCTGTGATATATCAGTCAGTCAGTGTGGACAAAGCATTTTATATATATAGATTTGTCACAAGGGTCATACTTTTTGTACCTCATCGTAATATTGCATTAAGCTGAGGGCTCCCTGCCTGACCAGCTCCAATTTTTGTCGCAAGGCGCGAAGTGACGTTTTATCTACATAGGTAACATCTGGCCTGACAATTATAGTGTCAAAATTCAATACCGTACTATGCGACACAAACAGCCCTCTTGCCGAGCCCCGAATTTTATTTCTCAAAATCGTAATGGCTTGGTAATGCGCCTCACTCTTCTGGTATGGTTTAAAGATTTCCTACGCGTCGACGGCAGACTGCCGCCAAGCCGAGTAATCACTTTGTTCGCCATCAAATTCTGCAATGGATTTAACAGTGGCAATCTTGACCTCGCATCTAACACCGGGGTCTATACTTATTCGACTATAGACTTCTACCTGTGGCTTATCTATTTACAAACTGTTCACATGCTGTCTTATGGCATTAAGTCTATGCTTGAAACTTCTGCTTCAGCCGATTCTCCTGTTCGGCTAACGCGCTACTAACGCAACAAATATTTCACAAGGGGAATGCGCAATTCATTCATTATGTAATCAGAATTTCGTGTTGTTTCACTGTTTCGTTCTTTACGATTTGCACTTTATATATATATAAATTATATATTTATTTATAATATATATTTTATTATAATAGTACGCCTTCCCGGATTGTCAGTTATTGATGATCCATGTGGCTCAGCAGTAAGTTGAAATTAACACAATATTATTACGGCGGATGCCGGAGCAAGCGTTCTTTATTTTACAATGGGTTACACTAAACAAAAGCCACAATACAAAAGTGATTAATAACTAACCTATGAAATGCGGGAGCACGAGCAACCAAGTAATAGTCGACAAGCCGACTCAGCATAATCATAACTTTGCTATTGCGACACCTTGCAAGAGTCAGAGCACCATTGCGGATTTTGTTGCTCGGGCATTGGCTTAGCGTATGGCATCATTGCCATTGACTTGCTGTCTTGTTACGTCAGCGCTATCCCATGCGAGGGCGGGGCCCTCTGAGTGCGTGGGTTACTTGATAACTTATACATAATAAAGGTCTGCTTGAAACTATCGAGTGGATACTGAATTGGATGAGTTGGCAGCGCGCACATTAGTGAAAATAAGTTTGAAATAAATTTTCATCTGCAATTTATTTATAAAAACAAAAAATATTAATTTTAATCGAATTAAAAATGCATGTTGGCAAAATCCTCGTACTATTTGTCGATCCGTTCCGAATTATGGGCTTATAGTCAGTTGGCGCCACTAACAATAGATAGTGCCACTAGGTTGAAAAATGACGACAAATGAAAATATGCGTTTTACCTCTTTGGTGCTGTGCAAATGACAAATCAATTTAAATAATAATATTTATATTAACCTTTTAATATAAATATGTGTGGGGGTCTGCGTTCGAGCAAAACAAGGATGCAAAAGCGTGCCCTCTAGTATTTACATATAATATTGAACTCAAAAATTTCGAAACTACTCTGAAATTTGTAACCAGAGTCAAGAAGGAGATTCTAGACATTAAAATACTCAGTCGATCCCTTGATCTTCATCTTAGAGATAGGCATATCCGCCTTAAGAATCAAAGGATAATGCTGATTATGCTTACACAGACAGTAGCATCTACCAATCTACAACGCCAGGAAACGAAAAAAGTATTTTATGATCATAAGATATGTTCGATCCGAGATAGTATATTGTGTAATGAGATGACCCTTAAAAATAGAAATAACTGAAGGATTGGAAAAACAAATACACAAAAATGTACCATAATGGAGTAATATCCTTGAAAGTTTACGGCTTATTTTCTGTTGCCTCTACACTAAAGCTAAGTAAAGAAGGCCAAAAAAACCAAGTATGAGAACTATATAGACTTCTGCACAGAGCATTTTTAAAACGAGCGCCTGAGGCATATTTAGCCCTTGAGCTTCTGTTTAAAACGTATTTTTCGGAAGCGTCCCCCTGAAAGAAGAATACTCCGAACCAGGTAGCCGATTCAGAACGGAGGTCGTCGACTAGACATTTGCCAAGTCTGCGGTCACACCACAGAGACTAAAAAAGCTATCCTGAAAATCACCAGGTCTATATTGGCAGGTAAAAAGGCATTACCAACGCCAAGTCAATCAGACAAATTACAGAGACCGAGGCAAAATAGGTAAGCAATATAGGGCAAGTATGGAGATTCAGTATCTCAATGTGGCCTTTTACAGCAGATTACACTGTCGCCCACATGTTCGAAATACGATAGCGTCGAGTCCAAGAGGACTTTTTAACGTGGCAACGAAAATCTGATTGCCGTACCTAATGGTAATGAAACCGATGCTACGATGCATACGGAGCAGACGCCTAAGTTGACAGAGCACGTCTGGTCACAGAACAAAACAGCTGCAAATTTTGCAGAGATTGAGCTACACAATTTAAGAATATTCAGACATGTTGACACGAAGCCGCGAAATGTTTTGAAGTTTAGCATGAGTACAGGGTAATAGAAAACTGTAGACTCAGGGGAACTGCTCATGCCAAATCATATCGATGTTCGTCGCAGCGTTAGTAAAAGTGTGTGTATGCGTTTTTAATGGATGTCTTATGTACTATTGTACAATATGGTCTTAATTATCAATTATTAACCAATGGGATATTATGTAAAATTAGATGGATTAAACTATAGCGTTATAGTTAGGTTTGCTTCTTTCTCCTCATCTTATTAGATAAACTTATTTGAGCCAAGTGATTTTACACTGTGTATGCGTATCTACTAATCCTGAGCTCCAGCATTGTTTCCCATGCTGCAATGCCTTAATCTCATTTAATATATATTTAATGGAGTTCACTAAAGAGTTAAAGTGTGGTCGGATTTCATCTACTTATCGTGTTAGATGAAGTTATATGTGTAAAGTGATCTTACATTGTTTATATATATCTATTAGTCCTAAGCTCCAGGACTGCGACCCAAGTGGTAACTCTAACTTATAGCGATCC
Source organism: Drosophila sp. st01m (assembly GCA_018901795.1). Classification (NCBI taxonomy): domain Eukaryota; kingdom Metazoa; phylum Arthropoda; class Insecta; order Diptera; family Drosophilidae; genus Drosophila; species Drosophila sp. st01m. Next base: position 9,672 of record JAEIFG010001328.1, on the reverse strand, counting down.
TTTTAAGTGGCTTGTGTCCCACAGGTATAAGCGTACTCCGAGGACTGCTCAAAGATATGTTTATTTAGGAATTTAGTATTTGGTGTTGATATCAATCTGAAATCTAAGAAAATTTTTGGTTAATCTATTTTATATACATACATTTTGCTTATCGCTATTATTCCTATAATTATCAGTGTCAAGGACGTTTGTCTAATGATTGTGAAATTCTATTATATATATTTAAATTTCATATAACCAAACTCATTTTTGTTTATCAATTTATTTGTCACTAGTCTTATTTGAGTCCGTGGATTATTGTTTGCTATCTTAAAATAGGTTGCTGCTCGATATTTGGTGTCAACCTTTCGAAGTGACTTCGAATGATGCTGTTAATGGATATTAGCCTTGGCGATCAGTACCTCCATCTTCTAGTCTCAAATATCATGTCCTTCTGTTCTATTTTATTGTGCTGACTTTCGCAGGTCCATTCGACAGCTTGTTTGCTAAAAAATTTCAATGTATATGTTTCCGCTTTCAAATATTTAACCATTTGGGTTGGGAGTATTCGGTTGACAGTTGCTTAGTGCAATTATTTATTATCCGTTTTGGCCGAAAGTGTGTTTTAATTTATGATGTTATTTCTAATGATCGATTATAGCAATTTTCTTATCCTTTCTACTTTTGGTAACTGCTAGCATTTGTTTTTCGATCTTATCGTATTCCTTTATGTTGTATATTCAATATAATGGGCGTATTGTGCTGCCTCCAGTTTAAACTTATGCTTTACTGATTTTAATCTGATTTTGTAGATGACTGTCTTGAAGAAATCTTATTTCTAAGTTTCTGCAGTTTCTGTGTCCTCCATTCTGTGAAGTCACTTTGGAGAGTTCCATGTAACTCTTATTTTAAGTGAACGATTTCATTTGTGAAAAATTCTTAGTTTCTAACAAAGTCCCTACATTTACCAATGTTCGTTTTTGTTTTGTTCGGATATTGTTACTGATCCAGATAATATCCATACGAGTTTTGTAAATTGCCAAATTGACCAAACTTTTTATTGTATTCAAGTTATTGAGAAAAGGCTTACGACCTTTGTTAATACTACGGCGTTGGATTCAAATTTGTCGTCACTTGGAAATCTTGGTCGAATTTTTAAATTTACAACTGCCTTAGATACACCAACTAAATTTTTTCCAATTCCATATTGTCTGGTGATCTGTATAAATATTTATGTAACGCGTTACATACAAATATTGCTGTAACTTCCCCAGTGCCCATACTATAGCGACGAGCTCCCTCTCGTTGGTGCCATCATTTGTATCGCATTCCTTTAGGGTTCTAGAAATCAGCGTTATTGGGTTGCCTTCTTGTGAAAGCACAGCCCCAATGCCATGCGCAGAAGCATCTGTCGTTAAGTCAAAGGGCTTCTTAAAGTCCGGATATCTTAACATGACGTCTTCTGATGCTACAATATTTCTTAGACTTTCAAATGCCTCACTTCCTATGTCATTGAAATTAATCGAAATTTTTTTTCGACACCAATACCGAGCCATTCTCTCCCCTAAGTAAGTTTATGAGTGGTCTTGCCATCGCTGCAAAGTCCTTAATAAAGCATATGTAGTAACTATTTAGACCTAAAAAAGACCTGAGTGCGAATAAACTCTAGAGTTCCTCGAATTCTCGTATAGCACGCACTTTGTCAGGGTCCGATTTAGCTCCACCCTTTGTAACAATAAAGTCCAAGTATTCTACGCGTTCTTTAAAAAAAGTGGGTCTTTTCCCTTGAGACGTTCATGTTTGCGTCACAGAGGCATTTTAGCACCCAGTCAATATGCTTAACATGATCGGACTCATTTTACGAAAAAATTATTACGTCATCTATATACACATAGCACGACTTTCATATTTGCTCCCGCAGAACGTCATCTATTGTCCTTTTTATCGCCTTCAGAATTGGGGTCGTTTCTTTGAACTTAGAAGATGTGTCAACTTCCAAGGGCTCTTGCGGTGGCCTGTCTAGGCCCTAGGCAATTTGTTGCCTGCTGAGACCTACACTAACCCTGTTTCTTTGCATAGTGTGGATGTCTTTCGGAAGCTCGCTCATTTCCACCACTCCTACCCTGCCTATCATATTGGCGGTTCGGCTGCCTATTGCCTCAGAAGCATGACTCCTCTCCTCCATTGCTTTAGCATAGGAATTAGTAAACATACTTCTTTCGATGCTTGCCTTGGCTTCTGCGGCGAAGGCTAGTGCAAATCTGTGGGTTGCGTCGGGAACACTATTGCTTTCAAAGGTTTCTTCAGACCTGAGATAAATACGTGAAGTGCATCGTTTCTGATCTCGGCATTAAGTAACGCGGCACCATCCGCATCGTGTGACAAAACGACTTTATTTATTTACTAGAGGTCCCGCTTTTGTGTCCTTGCTTTGCTCGGACGCACACACTCACTTAAAGTTTCAGAAATATTTATATTAAAAGGTTAATATAAATATTATTATTTAAATTATTTCGATATTTCCACAATACCAAAGCGATAAAATGCATATTTCCAATTATCGCACTAATGTGCGCGCTGACAACTTATTCAATTCAGTATCAACACGAATGTCTAATATGTAAAATCGAGTTAATTCAAGCAGCCCTTTATTTTCGTATGTATAGAAGGTGCCAACATTTTTCAGGAAGAAGCCGCAGATTGGACAAAAATAAAAGCCTTCCGCTGTTTTAAAATTTTCCCCTGCTGTTGGACTTCCAAAACCGTCAGATCTGATGGGAAAAAGCTAAATTGGCAACACTGATGACAAAGCACGCTTCGTTCACAGGAACAAAACAACAACAACATTCGCGATCTTGCTCGCGAAACACAAAAACAAATGCCACGGCTCTCTTGCTCTTGGCTCTCTTTCAGTTGCTCACGCTAATATTGTGTATGTATGCGTGCACACGCATTGAACGTTTTCAATTCTTGCTTAGCGAGCTTGCATTTAATGCCTTTTAAATAATGTTTTTTATTTTTTAAAATAGGTTGCAGGTGGAATTAGAAAATTAAAATACCCATACGAATCTGGAAATCTGGAATCTGGATTTAACAGTGGCAAGCTTGACCTCGCACCTAACACCGGGGTCTATACTTATTCGACAATAGACTTCTACCTGTGGCATATCTATTTACTGTTCACTTGCTGTCTTATGGCATTAATCTCTGCTTGAAACTCCTGCTTCAGGCGGTTCTCCTGTTCGGCTAACGCGCTCCTAACGGCAGCATCTATGATAGCACTTAACTGAATCGGGTCAGTATTCATTGTGAATTCTCCTTGCACAGTAACTTCACTTGTATTTGGTTCGTATAAGCTATCTTCACTAGCGTACTCTTGCTTTATTTCTCTGCGCATCCAACTCATCAGCCTTAGCAGAGAAAGTTGACACGCACGGTGTTGCAGCGTAAACAACAAATATTTCACAAGGGGAATGCGCAATTCATTCATTATGTAATCAGAATTTCGTGTTGTTTCACTGTTTCGTTCTTTACGATTTGCACTTTACATATATAAATTATATATTTATTTATAATATATATTTTATTATAATAGTTCTCCTTCCCGGATTGTCAGTTATTGATGATCCATGTGGCTCAGCAGTAAGTTGAAATTAACACAATATTATTACGGCGGATGCCGGAGCAAGCGTTCTTTATTTTACAATGGGTTACACTAAACAAAAGCCAGAATACAAAAGTGATTAATAACTAACCTATGAAATGCGGGAGCACGAGCAACCAAGTAATAGTCGACAAGCCGACTCAGCATAATCATAACTTTGCTATTGCGACACCTTGCAAGAGTCAGAGCACCATTGCGGATTTTGTTGCTCGGGCATTGGCTTAGCGTATTGCATCATTGCCATTGACTTGCTGTCTTGTAACGTCAGCGCTATCCCATGCGAGGGCGGGGCCCTCTGAGTGCGTGGGTTACTTGATAACTTATACATAATAAAGGTCTGCTTGAAACTATCGAGTGGATACTGAAGTGGATGAGTTGGCAGCGCGCACATTAGTGAAAATAAGTTTGAAATAAATTTTCATCTGCAATTTATTTATAAAAACAAAAAATATTAATTTTAATAGAATTAAAAATGCATGTTGGCAAAATCCTCGAACTATTTGTCGATCCGTTCCGAATTATGGGCTTATAGTCAGTTGGCGCCACTAACAATAGATAGTGCCACTAGGTTGAAAAATGACGACAAATGAAAATATGCGTTTTACCTCTTTGGTGCTGTGCAAATGACAAATCAATTTAAATAATAATATTTATATTAACCTTTTAATATAAATATGTGTGGGGGTCTGCGTTCGAGCAAAACAAGGATGCAAAAGCGTGCCCTCTAGTATTTACATATAATATTGAACTCAAAAATTTCGAAACTACTCTGAAATTTGTAACCAGAGTCAAGAAGGAGATTCTAGACATTAAAATACTCAGTCGATCCCTTGATCTTCATCTTAGAGATTGGCATATCCGCCTTAAGAATCAAAGGATAATGCTGATTATGCTTACACAGACAGTAGCATCTACCAATCTACAACGCCAGGAAACGAAAAAAGTATTTTATGATCATAAGATATGTTCGATCCGAGATAGTATATTGTGTAATGAGATGACCCTTAAAAATAGAAATAACAGAAGGATTGGAAAAACAAATACACAAAAATGTACCATAATGGAGTAATATCCTTGAAAGTTTACGGCTTATTTTCTGTTGCCTCTACACTAAAGCTAAGTAAAGAAGGCCAAAAAAACCAAGTATGAGAACTATATAGACTTCTGCACAGAGCATTTTTAAAACGAGCGCCTGAGGCATATTTAGCCCTTGAGCTTCTGTTTAAAACGTATTTTTCGGAAGCGTCCCCCTGAAAGAAGAATACTCCGAACCAGGTAGCCGATTCAGAACGGAGACCGTCGACTAGACATTTGCCAAGTCTGCGGTCACACCACAGAGACTAAAAAAGCTATCCTGAAAATCACCAGGTCTATATTGGCAGGTAAAAAGGGCATTACCAACGCCAAGTCAATCAGACAAATTACAGAGACCGAGGCAAAATAGGTAAGCAATATAGGGCAAGTATGGAGATTCAGTATCTCAATGTGGCCTTTTACAGCAGATTACACTGTCGCCCACATGTTCGAAATACGATAGCGTCGAGTCCAAGAGGACTTTTTAACGTGGCAACGAAAATCTGATTGCCGTACCTAATGGTAATGAAACCGATGCTACGATGCATACGGAGCAGACGCCTAAGTTGACAGAGCACGTCTGGTCACAGAACAAAACAGCTGCAAATTTTGCAGAGATTGGAGCTACACAATTTAAGAATATTCAGACATGTTGACACGAAGCCGCGAAATGTTTTGAAGTTTAGCATGAGTACAGGGTAATAGAAAACTGTAGACTCAGGGGAACTGCTCATGCCAAATCATATCGATGTTCGTCGCAGCGTTAGTAAAAGTGTGTGTATGCGTTTTTAATGGATGTCTTATGTACTATTGTACAATATGGTCTTAATTATCAATTATTAACCAATGGGATATTATGTAAAATTAGATGGATTAAACTATAGCGTTATAGTTAGGTTTGCTTCTTTCTCCTCATCTTATTAGATAAACTTATTTGAGCCAAGTGATTTTACACTGTGTATGCGTATCTACTAATCCTGAGCTCCAGCATTGTTTCCCATGCTGCAATGCCTTAATCTCATTTAATATATATTTAATGGAGTTCACTAAAGAGTTAAAGTGTGGTCGGATTTCATCTACTTATCGTGTTAGATGAAGTTATATGTGTAAAGTGATCTTACATTGTTTATATATATCTATTAGTCCTAAGCTCCAGGACTGCGACCCAAGTGGTAACTCTAACTTATAGCGATCCTTTTAAGTGGCTTGTGTCCCACAGGTATAAGCGTACTCCGAGGACTGCTCAAAGATATGTTTATTTAGGAAATCTAAGAAAATTTTTGGTTAATCTATTTTATATACATACATTTTTCTTATCGCTATTATTCCTATAATTATCAGTGTCAAGGACGTTTGTCTAATGATTGTGAAATTCTATGATATATATTTAAATTTCATATAACAAAAATGAGATAGACATTTTTGTTTATCAATTTATTTGTCACTGGTCTTATTTGAGTCCGTGGATTATTGTTTGGTATCTTAAAATAGGTTGCTGCTCGATATTTGGTGTCAACCTTTCGAAGTGACTTCGTATGATGCTGTTAATGGATATTAGCCTTGGCGATCAGTACCTCCATCTTCTAGTCTCAAATATCATGTCCTTCTGTTCTATTTTATTGTGCTGACTTTCGCAGGTCCATTCGACAGCTTGTTTGCTAAAAAATTTCAATGTATATGTTTCCGCTTTCAAATATTTAACCATTTGGGTTGGGAGTATTCGGTTGACAGTTGCTTAGTGCAATTATTTATTATCCGTTTTGGCCGAAAGTGTGTTTTAATTTATGATGTTATTTCTAATGATCGATTATAGCAATTTTCTTATCCTTTCTACTTTTGGTAACTGCTAGCATTTGTTTTTCGATCTTATCGTATTCATTTATGTTGTATATTCAATATAATGGGTGTATTGTGCTGCCTCCAGTTTTAACTTATGCTTTACTGATTTAATCTGATTTTGTAGATGACTGTCTTGAAGAAATCTTATTTCTAAGTTTCTGCAGTTTCTGTGTCCTCCATTCTGTGAAGTCACTTTGGAGAGTTCCATGTAACTCTTATTTTAAATGAACGATTTCATTTGTGAAAAATTCTTAGTTTCTAACAAAGTCCCTACATTTACCAATGTTCGTTTTGGTTTTGTTCGGATATTGTTACTGATCCAGATAATACCATACGAGTTTTGTAAATTGCCAAATTGACCAAACTTTTTATTGTATTCAAGTTATTGAGAAAAGGCTTACGACCTTTGTTAATACTACGGCGTTGGATTCAAATTTGTCGTCACTTGGAAATCTTGGTCGAATTTTTAAATTTACAACTGCCTTAGATACACCAACTAAATTTTTTCCAATTCCATATTGTCTGGTGATCTGTATAAATATTTATGTCACGCGTTACATACAAATATTGCTGTAACTTCCCCAGTGCCCATACTATAGCGACGAGCTCCCTCTCGTTGGTGCCATAATTTGTATCGCATTCCTTTAGGGTTCTAGAAATCATCGTAATTGGTTTGCCTTCTTGTGAACGCACAGCCCCAATGCCATGCGCAGAAGCATCTGTCGTTAAGTCAAAGGGCTTCTTAAAGTCCGGATATCTTAACTTTTCAAATGCCTCACTTCCTATGTCATTGAAATTAATCGAAATTTTATTTTCGACACCAATACCAAGCCATTCTCTCCCCTAAGTAAGTTTTTTGAGTGGTCTTGCCATCGCTGCAAAGTCCTTAATAAAGCATCTGTAGTAACTAACTAGCCCTAAAAAAGACCTGAGTGCGAATAAACTCTTGGGTTCCTCGAATTCTCGTATAGCACGCACATTGTCAGGGTCCGTTTTAACTCCACCCTTTGTAACAATAAAGTCCAATTATTCTACGCGTTCTTTAAAAAAGTGGGTCTTTTCCCTTGAGACGTTCATGTTTGCGTCACAGAGGCATTTTAGCACCCAGTCAATATGCTTAACATGATCGGACTCATTTTACGAAAAAATTATTAGGTCATCTATATACACATAGCACGACTTTCATATTTGCTCCCGCAGAACGTCATCTATTGTCCTTTTAAAATACTTCCAGCCTTTTTTAGCCCAATTGGGGTCGTCAAAATTCTTTGAACTTAGAAGATGTGTCAACTTCCAAGGGCTCTCTGCGAGTGGCCTGTCTAGGCCCTAGGCAATTTGTTGCCTGCTGAGTACCTACACTAACCCTGTTTCTTTGCATAGTGTGGATGTCTTTCGGAAGCTCGCTCATTTCCACCACTCCTACCCTGCCTATCATATATGGCGGTTCGGCTGCCTATTGCCTCAGAAGCATGACTCCTCTCCTCCATTGCTTTAGCATAGGAATTAGCCTAAACATACTTCTTTCGATGCTTGCCTTGGCTTCTGCGGCGAAGGCTAGTGCAAATCTGTGGGTTGCGTCGGGAACACTGTTGCTTGACGTGTAGTCTTTAGTCTGTCGCCACGTACAAGTCAAAGGTTTCTTCAGACCTGAGATAAATACGTGAAGTGCATCGTTTCTGATCTCGGCATTAAGTAACGCGGCACCATCCGCATCGTGTGACAAAACGACTTTATTTATTTACTAGAGGTCCCGCTTTTGTGTCCTTGCTTTGCTCGGACGCACACACTCACTTAAAGTTTCAGAAATATTTATATTAAAAGGTTAATATAAATATTATTATTTAAATTATTTCGATATTTCCACAATACCAAAGCGATAAAATGCATATTTCCAATTATCGCACTAATGTGCGCGCTGACAACTTATTCAATTCAGTATCAACACGAATGTCTAATATGTAAAATCGAGTTAATTCAAGCAGCCCTTTATTTTCGTATGTATGACGAACAGTGTTGCCAACATTTTTCAGGAAGAAGCCGCCAGATTGGACAAAAATAAAAGCCTTCCGCTGTTTTAAAATTTTCCCCTGCTGTTGGACTTCCAAAACCGTCAGATCTGATGGGAAAAAGCTAAATTGGCAACACTGATGACAAAGCACGCTTCGTTCACAGGAACAAAACAACAACAACATTCGCGATCTTGCTCGCGAAACACAAAAACAAATGCCACGGCTCTCTTGCTCTTGGCTCTCTTTCAGTTGCTCACGCTAATATTGTGTATGTATGCGTGCACACGCATTGAACGTTTTCAATGCCTTGCTTAGCGAGCTTGCATTTAATGCCTTTTAAATAATGTTTTTTATTTTTTAAAATAGGTTGCAGGTGGAATTAGAAAATTAAAATACCCATACGAATCTGGAAATCTGGAATCTGGATTTAACAGTGGCAAGCTTGACCTCGCACCTAACACCGGGGTCTATACTTATTCGACAATAGACTTCTACCTGTGGCATATCTATTTACTGTTCACTTGCTGTCTTATGGCATTAATCTCTGCTTGAAACTCCTGCTTCAGGCGGTTCTCCTGTTCGGCTAACGCGCTCCTAACGGCAGCATCTATGATAGCACTTAACTGAATCGGGTCAGTATTCATTGTGAATTCTCCTTGCACAGTAACTTCACTTGTATTTGGTTCGTATAAGCTATCTTCACTAGCGTACTCTTGCTTTATTTCTCTGCGCATCCAACTCATCAGCCTTAGCAGAGAAAGTTGACACGCACGGTGTTGCAGCGTAAACAACAAATATTTCACAAGGGGAATGCGCAATTCATTCATTATGTAATCAGAATTTCGTGTTGTTTCACTGTTTCGTTCTTTACGATTTGCACTTTACATATATAAATTATATATTTATTTATAATATATATTTTATTATAATAGTTCTCCTTCCCGGATTGTCAGTTATTGATGATCCATGTGGCTCAGCAGTAAGTTGAAATTAACACAATATTATTACGGCGGATGCCGGAGCAAGCGTTCTTTATTTTACAATGGGTTACACTAAACAAAAGCCACAATACAAAAGTGATTAATAACTAACCTATGAAATGCGGGA
>JAEIFG010001324.1:0-45876 GCA_018901795.1 Drosophila sp. st01m | reverse complement strand
AAAACATGCAGATGATGCGCTCGCGTACTTACATACAATAGTATTCATATACCTACATACAATAGTATTCATATACTGACTTACTTAATTAAAATAAAAAAAATAATCTAATCTTATGTGTCCAATTCCATGTGATCTTTCCAGCTAAAGGTAATCCTTTCAAGTGGCTTGTGTCCAACTGGTTTTAGGCGCTCTACGATGGCTTCTTAAAGATATGTTCATATATGAGCACGTTAAGATTTCGGTAGTTAATGACTAAACTGAATCTTTGCATTCCTGTTGCAGCATTTTTCTTTGGTACGATACAAATTGGCTTATATACTGGCCTTAGTTAATAATTTGGGTATAGTTTTAGATCAGAATAGTTATATTTACTTTACATAAAAGATTTTTAAATATTTAAAATTTGTATTTTTAATTTAAGTGTATAATTAAATATCGGCAGCTTAATAGTTTACACTAAATGAACAAATATATCTCCCGGAATTTGGTTATTATTATCTATTGTGATATAGTTAAGAATACGGTAGTTATTAATTTGCGTTTTCCTGATGTGTCAATCTTATTTTAATGCAATCCAAACTGGTGAGCAATAAGAGTAGTGTGATTTTCGGATTATTTCTGGTTTTATTATTTCTCTTATTTGCGTTTCTACTTCTGAATCGTATGCTTGGGGATATTTATAAGGTCGTTTCTAAATATTGTCCTCATGCTTGGTTTGTATACCATGCTTAATTGTACTTGTGAATGTTGAATTTTCACATACTATATGCCGCATATCACTAAACTCAAACAAGATTTTGGTTAGCTCATTCTTTCTTCAGCGTAAAAGGGTGTTATACCATTAAATTCTCTTTTTGATGTTTGTCTTCCTAACAGTGACACTAAATCCGTTTCATCTAAGCCCCTCCTTACCTAACTAATTTTTCAACAACAATTCTTCCGTCTCAATTCAGTTTCCTGAATATTTTAAATCAACATATTCCTCTTCGCTTCCCACTGACATTTATAGTATCTAATTTGTTTTTTTTTACCCATAATTACCGATAATTGCGTTCCTTCTTCAATTAATACACTAAAATCTTCTTACTCCCCGGGCACTGAAAATATTTCTAGCTGTGTCTTGAACGAGTGCTATTCTTTGATACTAAAACCATTGATATCACTTTAAGTCTATGATAAGAGTCCGTTATCATTCCACTTCATGGGAAAGGATGTAAGCCGAATATATTTAATATATTTACCGAATACTTAAAGCATTTCCTTAAGTAGGTTATCTCTGCATGCTTTTGTTAAGTGTAGGTCAACTTCAATTTATGGTAATTGATCTATCTGAAGTCAACTATATTCTTGTTTTCTATTTAGCTCTCAATTATTAATTACATTTTTATTCTATAAAACTTTAGTCAAACATAGCTGTGATTAGGGCCACAGCTCGCTGGATCGGCTAAAAAACTTCTCTCATCGGACTGAATTTTTCTTCCTTATTCTATCCTTAGATATTTTGGGTTTGAACTTTACTTTATCTATATATATAAAATGCTTTGTCCTGACTGACTAATATATTACAGCCATGACTAAACCACAAGTCCTAGAAAGTTGAAATTTTTTTTAAAAAAATCAGAAAAAAAATTTCTAGATTCGTATGGGTATTTTCATTTTTTAATTACATCTGTAACCTATTTAAAAAAAAAAACGTTTAATTAAATTGCATTAAATGCAAGCTCTCTAAGCAAGCATTAAAAACGTACAATGCGTGTGTACGCATACAAACACAATTTTAGCGTGAGCAACTGAAAGAGAGCAAGATCTTGCTCTCTGGCTCGAACTCGACAAAGCCATGGCATTTGTTATTGTGTTTGCTTCTGCATGTGCGTAGTTTTTGTTTTTGTGTTCGTTTTTGCATGTGCGTAGTGCGAGCAAGTCGCCAATATTGTTGTTGTTTTGTTCCTGTGAACAAAGAAGTGACTTATACTGCGTTCTTTGTCATACATAAGTGTGTACATATGAATCGGCTGCTGTGAGAATTGACGACAATGCTTTACTCATTGGTTGCTGCCCCCTTAAGTTTTGTATGTACCCTGTACCATTAAAATGTTTTATTAAGAAATTTATATATTAAAAAAATTTTTTTATTTATAAAACAGCCCATTACACTTTTTATATAGCCTTTCTTTATGAATTTGTTAAATTTACAGTGTTTTACCTTCAAAAAATATTGAAGGCAATAACGTTTAAAGCGTTAAGGGTATTTCATAGTAGTAGGCATTTTCTTAGACACTTTTGGTTGTATGAAATTAACTGTCTGTGGGTTATTTGCTCACTAATATAACATAAAATCAGAAGCTCTTTTTAAATTTTCACCTGCATTTTATTTTTGAAAATAAAAAATATTTATTAAATCGAATTAAAAATGCATGTTCGCAAAATCTATGTACTATTTGTCAATCCGTAAAGCATTATGGGCTTATTGTTAGATGGCGCCACTAACAATAGATGGCGCCACCTCTTTAGTGGTCTGCAAGTGACGAAATAATTTAAATAATAGTATTTCTATTACTTTAAGTGGGGATCTGCGTCCGAGCAAAGCATGCGTCCGGAAAAGCGAAAAGGAAAATGAGCTGAATAACAAAACAGTAGTATACATACATCTGAATAACAAAACTGCTATTTTTAGTAATAATAATGTTGCCAGATCAATCGAGTACTTAAAATTTGAATTTGAATTGAGCAGACGCTCAATAATTACAGTCCATTTTAATTGCACGCATATTCGTTACCATTTTTTGTTTGTGTTTAAAAATGCCGAGACGACCAAATATTGGACGGCGTGTGAATGACGCACACACAGTGCAGAATATTCGAAACAGTCATGAAAGGAGGCGTGTCGCAAATATTAACTTGAACCGCTGGAACTGAATTCCATTGTGACAACGAACATGATCCAAGGCCCTTGCGAAATCCTCAACAAAGTCACACCATGCATGGAAAACGAATTATTCACAAAGCATAATTTACACTTGAAGGTTGGATCAATTATAATCATGTTTCGGAATTTGAATCACCCAAAACATTGCAACGGCACACGGTTGTCCGTCAAAAAACTGATGACCAATTTAATTCAAGCAACGATCATCAAGGGCAAAATTCCGATTCCGAATTCCGATCATTCCAACTGATCTTTCCAATTCAAGAGGATTCAATTCCCCGTTCGATTGTCTTTTGCGATGACAATTAATATATCGCAAGGACAATCGTTGAAAGTCTGCTGGACTTGAACAACCACGTACGTTGCCTGTTCGCGTATTGGAAACCCATCTTCGTTGTTTGTTTTTACGCCGGAAGACAAAGCAAAAAACATTGTTTATCATATTTACTGATTTCCAATAAAAATGTAAAATTTAAATATATGTATTTTATCTAAAACAAAAATATGAGTAAAGGGACATTGTTCGCCGGGTTCGACAGTAATTTAAAAATATTTAGTTTCAAAACTTCATACTCAAAGTATATCAATGTACGTCTTTTCACGTCATTTAATGTTCTGGCTAACTCCCACTAATCTCACCGTGTCTTCCTGTGGCCAGTTGTTTTTTCTTGTGCTCTGTTATTTCAATAGTTTTTTTTTTGCATATTAACAACCAATTTATCAGTTATGTTTGCAAAATTGTGGTACCTCTTGTATTATACAATAATATTCATATACTGACTTACTTAATTAAAATAAAAAAAATAATCTAATCTTGTGTCCAATTCCATGTGATCATTCCAGCTAAAGGTGATCCTTTCAAGTGGCTTGTGTCCAACTGGTTTAGACGCTCTACGATGGCTTCTTAAAGATATGTTCATATATGAACACGTTAAGATTTCGGTAGTTAATGACTAAACTGAATCTTTGCATTCCTGTTGCAGCATTTTTCTTTGGTACGATACAAATTGGCTTATATACTGGTATAGTTGTAGATCAGAATAGTTATATTTACTTTACACAAAAGATTTTTAATTATTTAAATGTTTCTTTTTCTATCCGTAGGTATTTTGGGTTTGAACTTTACTTTATTTCCTTAAAAGTCTCTTCTCCACTCTTTTGTGTCTTTTGAACATTCTTCACTTTAAATATAAAATTAGGCTTCATTCCTTCTCTTTCATTATTATTTCTGCCTTAATGACATTTATATATTACAGTTTTGTTGTATCATTTTGTTTCAGCATGACGGTACCGCGTCTTTTGGTGCCCTTTTTTCAGCTGCCTCCAGTATAGATTTAACATGCTTATTGGCTAACTCTATCGCATTATGGCTTTTAAAGACTTAGGTGTTATCCCAAAATCTTTTCAGTTGCTTTTATAAGCACTGATAACTTCTTAGCAACCTTCGACTTTTCCTTAAGCATTTGTACAATGCGATAACGTCAATAGTCATCCTTTAGCAAAAACATATACCGAGCACATTTATCTATTTATTTATTGTCAGGCTATAAGCAGCCGACATTTAAAATGTATATTTACATTACAAAAAAATAAAATTTATTAATAATAAATAAACCTATATTCATAAAATTAATATTAAATTAAAATATAAAATAATGTATTATATTCTGGTGATACACAATAAAAAATAAAAAAAGATAAATTAATTAATTGGTCCAACATTTGTTGCAAGGATTGGAGAATACCCAGAAAAACCCAATCAGACCAAGGTAGAATTTGAGAAATATTAGTTAGTTAGATTAGTAAGATATAATAATATAGAAGCCCTAATAGTTTGTGAAGCACACTCCAAACTAATAATACGGTTCAGATTGTTATAGTCAGCACACATAATACGAAAAGATTCATGCAAAGCCCAATTAGTGGTGCAAAGCTGAAGATATAGGGGTTAAAGTTACGAGTTGGTCTAAAAGGTATGTTAAAAGTTATTTCGTCCAATAAATTAAGTGAGTCAGTAGTAATTTCTGAACGAATTTTCCATAATTCTACAATTTGTGAGAGAGGGGAGATTAATTAATCTACTAGAGTAAGAAGGAAAAGGGATTTCAGAGTTCCAGCTCAAGCCACAAAGAGCAAATATTAAAAATTGTTTTTGAACTGATTCTATTCTGGCACGATGTAATTCGTATTGAGGGGACCAAGTGCATGACCCAGAGATATATATAAAAGTCTAGTAATATATGGATCATCAAATTCCTTGGACCAACGCTTAATAAACCCAAGAAATCCCATTGCTTTATTGAACGAAACATCAATATGTTTGTTAAACTTCAGCTTATGATCCAGGATTATACCCAAATCATTTACTGAGCCTTCGGTATCATTTTCGCATTCCAAGATAATGTCAT
Source organism: Drosophila sp. st01m (assembly GCA_018901795.1). NCBI lineage: Eukaryota > Metazoa > Arthropoda > Insecta > Diptera > Drosophilidae > Drosophila > Drosophila sp. st01m. Next base: position 40,539 of record JAEIFG010001324.1, on the reverse strand, counting down.
TAAGTGAGTAGTGACAGATATGGCGAAAAGATCTATAAAAACTCATTACATTTAGCACTGTTAAGATTAAGTAAATTTGTTTGACACCAAAGAAACATGGCATTTAAATCCGCTTGCAATAACCTATCAGAGAGACGGTCGCTATAAGTTAAGTTAATGAATCTGTTTAGGAATTTGGAGGTCAAAGGAAATGTAAATCGAAAGAAACATCGGAACCACCTGTTTTATCCTCAAACTTAGTCACAAAAAACTAATTTCTTCTTTTTCGGTAGTTTACCAAAATGTACGAGGCCGTACTAGAAAGTTATCTAGCTTATTTCTTAACAGTTATTCCTTTGACTTTGATGTGTCTGTTTTCCTGAGACCTGGCTCAAGACTGCCACATCTACCATAATTCCATGTTCAGCTTTTGTCGCCAAGCTGTCCTGGAAACCAATTCCAACCACAAATAACTCTGACATTAAGTTCACTTGTGTGAAATTATCTCTCAATAAATTTTCCATCAATTTAATTGTACATACATTGCATCCTCTTCTACTGAGACAGATTATAATACTTATCTTAATGTTACTAAATATATATATTTAGTCTCTGACATAGACTTTGCCTTTGGTGATTTTAATCTGTCCGAAGTGAAATGGTTCGCCTCCAATGATTCGAATTCTCCATATATTCTCCAATATTTTTATTGACGGTCTCTCAGAGCTTTCTTTGATACAAATCAAACCTGTCTCCAGATAAATTATTATTTGATATTATGAATCACTTGTGATGTTTAACATCGTTGGAATCTCGAGTTTTCTGTTGAGATTCTTAACAGTTATACAAATTTATAATCTCTTAAAGCAAAGCCTTATCGTTTTAACTATCTCTATCCTTTAATATTGTTGAAACTAATTCAGATAAGTCTATAGCTAATTTGTTTGCTGACTTTTCCAAACAGCATACTCTAAAAGTTGTCTTCAAGTTGGTCATACTTATCCTTACATGCCAAGCAGTATAAACTGTATTTACAGCACCGCATTCAACGAAAGCTTGCTTTCTTTCTAAATTTATTCAGGCAGTCCAAGCGTCAGGTCCAGATGGTGTGCCTGATTCTGTAATAAAGTACTGTGCGGAAACTTTGTGTAGTTCGTTACATAAGTTATATACCCTGTCAATTGATTCCTCATACTTAACAAGTCTATGGAAGGACTCTAATATTATAAGTCTTCCAAAATTTAGTATTAAGTGCAATTTTGTAATAATTTTGAATCAATAAATCGCTCACTACTAAATCCTCATTTAATATTCTCACTAACTCCCACTAATGTCACTATATCTATCTGTGCTCTATTAATTTAATATGATATGATTCTATGAAGACGTTTGGTTCTTTTGGTTCTAATTCTTATTATATTTGTTTGTTTTTAATTTAGATTTAAGCTCTTAGTTCCGATCGGTACTCCTGCGCTATTCTAGTGTTGCATGATTATCCTCTCACCAATGAACGTTTTAAGCAGTGCAAACGCAAGCATATAGTTTTTTTTCGTGCGAAATGCCTATTCCTCCATTATTTTACTCTCTCCCTCTATCTTTATGTGGCTTTGTGCTTACATTCTGCATTTAAGCGTCGGTTTTTCTAACCAATCATTGTTGTTGTCGTTTTTTGTGAGCTTGTCTTCTATTGCATTTCGACTCAGGAAATCAGAAAAAAAGTTGCCTTCATACTCAATTACTAATCGTAGAATAGTCCTAAAGATATTGTTCAAAAACAATTTTTAATATTTGCTCTTCGCGGCTTGAGCTGGAACTCTGAAATCCGTTTTCCTCCTTACTCTAGTAGACTCCGCTTAAATAATCACCCCTGTCGGGAGCAGCAGCATCAAAATAAATCATCATTAAATAACTCAAACCATAACGTAACGTTAAACACAATCAGCTGTTTTTGTTTGCATTGCTTCACATTGAACTCTGTTAATAATTATCTGCATATTTATCTTATCTCATTGTACTCTGTCCCTACATTCACCACACATATGTATGTAGGTACGCGAGCGCATCGTCTGCTTGTGATTGTCTCACTTGCAGTCAGTTGTCGGTCGCAGTTGTCGTTTCGTTGTCGTTTCGTCATCTCTCTTTGCGCATCGGTTGTTAAAATACCCTAAACAAAATAAAATAATACAGGTGGCATAAAATAATGCCCTTCCTCTAAACATTTTGGTGACCCCGACGTGAATTTTTCTATCGTGAATATTCGCAACCATATAGTTCGAGACTATTTCTACAATTCGGTAGTCAAATAGTCAAATACGCAAACGTTTAGCTCGAAACTATTTCTACAATTCGGTAGTCAAATAGTTTCAAACATTCGCATAACTAATCTATTTTCTACAATTCGGTAGTGAAATAGAAAACAAAAGGCAATTGCAATTGGCAAACCTTTTTACATTTCGGTAAAAACAAATACACAAACATAGCGGTGTTTTAATCTCGCATGCAAAGAGAGCGTAGCAACGCGCCAAAAGGTTGTGCACAAAAGAGACAGCGATAAATAGATAAGCGCGGTTTCTTTTGGCGGCATTTCGTGTGTCCGTTGTTCTTGATTTCGTTATACTTTCGCCAAGTTCGCTGACCTATTACAGCTGCATTTTTGCAAGTTTTTTGTGACATTTTATAATCGCATACCCTATCGTTTCAAATCATGCCCGAAACTCAATCAAATTCGGCAAGTTCTTTGGTTGCCAGCAGAGAGTTTTACAAAGAAAAGGCACTCTCAGTGGCCCGACAAATGGCCGCACTTAATGATTTTTTCGGCTCTGAAAATGCAGCTGCTCTCGATGAGCAAGATTTGCAAGTGCGTCTCGAGCTTGTTGATCGAATGTATTCAGAGTTTGATAAATATCAAACAACATTAGAAAAATTAAACATATCGGAAATGTCAAGTAATGATCGGTCAAACTTTATCAATAGTTTTTGCCAAGTGAAATCAAGCATAACTCGGGAACTTGCAAAACAACATTCTACATCAGTGGTGCATTCTACTGTAATTCCAATTGGCAGCGTCATCCATACCGGAACCTGAACTTCTTCGCCATGTTCAACACCATGGTTGGCAACATTGATGAGCTGACCAATGTGGAAAAGTTCCAGCATCTTCGCTCCTGCCTGGAAGGCGTTGCTTTGGACACAATTCGTTCGCTTGAACCAACGGACGATAACTATACCAGAGCAATCGAAATACTAGTCGCACGATTTGATAATAAACTTTTGCATTTTCAGGCACACATACGGTCTATCTTTGGCTTATCAGGTGTAGAGAAAGGATCCGCTAGCAGCATTCGACAGCTTAGCGACAGCATGAATTCTCATCTGCGAGCGCTGAACTCAATGGGAACTCAGGAGGATATTTTGAACGGCATGCTTATTCACCTGGTTAAATCGAAACTAGATCCACAAGCACAGGAAAAATGGGAAGAAAGTTTGGAAACCGACAGGCTGGTCAAGTGGACAGACATGGCTCGATTTCTGGAAAAAAGATGTCGCACTATGGAAAATGTAAAGAATGCTATGGTAACACATACACCTAGCGATTCGGTGAGCAAATCGAAAACCAATAAATCGACTCACACTGCATTATTAGCTTCGTCCTCTGGCCCCCAATGTACATTTTGTAACTCTGCGGATCATTACATATCCAAGTGTTCTCAATTTTTGAATCGCAGTCCTGCAGATCGATACAAAGAAGCCAAACGACTGCATCTATGTTTAAATTGCTTACGCAAAGGCCACAGCTTGCAACAATGCAAGTCTGGAACTTGCAAGCATTGTCGCTCAAAACACCATTCTTTGCTTCATCTCGTTCCAAATCCCATTGCTGTGCCATCGCAAGCATCAGTCGAACTTACTTCGCATACTTCCACAACACTCTTGGCATCGTCTAATTCTTCGCCTCAACCTCCACCTGTAGCCTCAGATAAACAAACCGATTATGTGTTGCTTGCTACCGCAATAGTTTACGTCAGAAATCGATCTGGCACTCTCGTAGCATGCAGAGCATTGCTTGACTCCTGCTCGCAAGTCAATCTTGTCACCTCTCGATTCGTGAGCCAGCTGCAACTTCCCACTCATCATTCGCCTATTGCAGTCTCAGGGATATGTGAATCATCGCACACATCGCACAAAGCAGTGGACATTGTTGCACACTCACGCAACCAAACATATAGCACAACATTCGCAGCAGTCATCATGCCTTCGATAACCGATTATCAACCAAACTTCGATTTGAGTTCTTCAGGCTGGAATATACCTAAGAATCTATTTCTAGCAGACCCATTATTCTATAAAAGCCAGCGCATCGATCTTCTTATTGGAGCTGAGTTGTTCTACGATTTGCTTTGCGTTGGTCAAGTTCGTTTAGCCAAACACATGCCAATTTTGCAGAAAACAAAATTAGGCTGGATCGCTTCTGGAGGCATTACATTGTCGCAGTCAAATCAGTCTACTTTGGCTATAACCACTAAACCAAACACTGACTTGGTGGACACTCCATTATCAGACATTGTTAAGCGTTTTTGGGAAATCGATAACGATTGTGGATCTTCAGTAATCGCAACGGAAGAGGACATCCTATGTGAGCAGTTATTTTTGGATAATTACTCTCGCCTCGAATCAGGACAATATTCAGTTCACCTTCCTGCCAAATTTAGTTTTGATCTGCTTGGAGACTCCTATAGTCGAGCGCTTCGTCGATTCAAATCATTGGAAAGTAAACTTTCCAGAAACCCAATGATGAAATCCCAATACGCAGCATTTGTAAAGGAATACATTGATTTAGGGCACATGTCATTGTCCAGCCAACAGTCATCGTTTCCTCGATTCTTCTTGCCTCACCATTGCGTTCAGAAATTAGATAGCTCAACTACAAAGCTCAGAGTGGTCTTCGATGGATCTGCCAAATCAGCATCTGGGTACTCATTAAATGACTTACTTTTCGCCGGACCCTCAACTCAACCTACTATCTTCTGCACTCTTCTCCGCTTTCGATTTCATAAAATTGCATTATGTGGAGACATCTGTAAGATGTATCGCTGTGTTCGAGTAACGCACCCAGACCAACACTTACAATGCATCTTATGGCGCAACAACCCGCATGAGGACATAAAGGTCTATACACTTGACACCGTTACTTACGGTACAAAGCCTGCAGCCTTTTTAGCAATTCGTGCTATGCAGCAGCTCTCATACGACGACAAAAATAAATTTCCTTTGGGCTCTCAAATAATTCGCAGGGATTTCTATGTTGATGATCTGATCTCTGGAGGTGATTCTATCGAAGAAGTCACACAAATACGACAGGAAGTCAAAGCCCTTTTACAAAGGGGTCAGTTTCCAATCAGGAAATGGTGTTCCAATGAACCAGCTGTTTTAGATGGCGAAACAGAATCCGATCGAGAGAAAACTCTTAGATTTCATGACGGAACAGATGTTTTGAAGACGCTAGGCTTGTATTGGGATACCAACTCTGACAACCTCCTATTCAGTTTCTCTGAATTTTCGGCAGAAAGGTCAGCAACGAAGCGATCAATCTTGTCAACAGTTGCCAAATTTTACGACCCACTTGGATTGATTGCTCCAATCATAATCAGGCTGAAGATCTTTTTGCAAATTTTATGGAAGAATAAACTTGACTGGGATGAATCGCTACCGCAGTCTCTGCAAACCTTTATGGTTGGAACACATGGAGCAGATTTCAGCATTTAGCCATCTAAAATTTCCACGCTTCGTCAAACAACACAACTCATCGCTGGAAATACATGCATTTTGCGATGCAAGTCTAGCCGCATATGGAGCTTGCATCTACATTCGATCTGAAGCGCATGGCATAGTCTCAACACAAATACTTTGCTCCAAGTCCAGAGTCTCACCATTAAAAACTCTGACAATACCAAAATTGGAACTATGCGCAGCACACTTACTATCGGAGCTCGTTTCAAATGTAGTTAAATCAACCTCTCTTACTTGCCCAATCTTTTGCTGATTTGAACATCAACAATTTCTTGTCGCCAAAAATCGCTGAACAGGACCAAACAAAGAACATGACATGGCGACATATCCCGACAAGTCTAAATCCGGCTGATATATTGTCAAGAGGATGCACTCCACTTCCTTCGTATGGATATATATGCTGGCCAGCTCGTAACTACCTTCGCTACTAGAGTTTCCGGAACGTCGTCATCGCGTCTTACTCACATCTCAGGATCAAGACATCTCCTATAGCTGCAAATACCAAAACTCGTTTGGTAAGATGCAGAGAGTCTTCGGATACATCTACAGATTCTTGCTATCGAAGTCCAAGGATCATATCCGCAAGGGTCCACTCACAGTCATTGACATCAGAGACGGCACGTGTCTACTTATGTGAGGGATTCAGATAAGATGTTTATCTGAAGAATAAAAAGCACTTCAAAAGGGAAAGCCAGAATCATCAAAGTGCAAGCTATTCTCATTGAATTCTTTTATCGATGACACAGGATTGATACGCGTAGGTGGACGTCTCCAAAATTCGCTGCTGGATTACGACGCAAGGCATCCAATTCTATTGCTTAAGCATCATACAGTCACAAGCGCAATCATCACTCATTTTCATGCCAAATTCCTACATGCAGGACCACAGAGCCTACTATCTGCGTTGCGACAAAAATTCTGGCCAATTGGAGGACGGAAAACGATTGCTGCAACACTAAACAAGTGTATTCGATGCTATCGCTTGAAACCCATCATCTTTGAGCACATCATGGCTCCCTTGCCGGCCAGCCGTGTTCAACCATGTCGACCCTTTACAACAACCGGTATTTCTCAAATTCTACCTTGATCTGTTTGGGATTCTCTGGGTTTTCCCCAATCCTTGCAACAAATGTTGGACCAATTGGTTTATCTTTTTTAACTTTTTGTATACCCCCAGAAAATAATATAATATTTTATATTTTAATTTAATATTCTATAAAAATAGTTTTACTTAATATTAATAAATTTTATTGTTTTAATGTAAATATAAATTTTAATTGTCGGCTGCTTATATTTTATTTATTTATTATTTCTTATTTCGACAAGCTTACTATTACTTTTTTTGGGCAACTTAATCTAATCTTAACTATTTACACTTTTTAATATCTATGTTATTTACAAGATATATGATGCGTATTATGAAAATGAAATGATAATGAGCTAATAAGGAGATTTTAAGTGAAGTCCCGGTCAATCAGGTCTTCAGGGTGGAAGCGTTTAAGTCTTCATCTTTTCAGATGGCTTGCAATTCGTTGGGCTGAGATGCTTAGACGCCTAGCTAGTTCTAGTCGTTCATTATACTTTTCGATATCTCCTGAAGTTTGTCTCCAGTTTTGGCACCTTCAGATCGCGTTCAATATCTCTGGTTCTCATATACCAAGGAGCGTCTGTGATCTTCCTCAATGTTTTCGCTTGGAGAACACGAATTTTGTTTATGTGTTATTTGGCAGCAATTGTATATTGTATAGAAGAGCGACACTGCGGCAGCTACCCATTCGTTTTGCGAATGTTACATTTGCGCACTTGCCCGCATTGATGCTGCTTATAGTCAGACAAAAAACTAAATAAATAATTAAATAAATTAAAAAAATTAATTATAACAGGGTCAAGTAGGCCCAGTTAGTTTGTTTGACGAAATAACTTTTAGCATACCTTTTAGATTAACTCTTAACTTTAATCAATTGTGTGTTCTGCAATGCAATACATCTTTATTATATATTTTTATATTTTTTCTTATAGGTTTAATAAACTAACAAATCCCAATTTTGTGGTGGTCTGTTTCTGGGTGGGTTTTCTGGGTTTTCCCCAATCTATGAAACAAATGTTGTACCAATCGCTTTCTTTTAAATTGAAGATATTCTAGAATATAAATTTTAACGTATACAATAAATAAAAAAAAAAAAATTAAATTATTTCTTTAAATTTCCCAAGTTTGTTTTATACCCCTATCAAATCCATTATGTTTGCCATATTGACTTTCTACAAATGTTCTATTAATTTTTTTCTATTTTTCAAATCCACCTCATATGCTTCAAAACACCATATCTAAATATGTTTCCCATATATATCTTATATAAACGCTTATATTACCTGTAAATTTTTCCCGTACCCATCGAGTTTGCTGATATTAGTACGAAAATGTGGGATTCTGCACTGTTGAAACACCCTATTCAATATTCAAAAACAACTTTAACAAGCACTAGTATAACTCCAAATATATTAACAAACACTACAATAATTTTAAACTCATTAACCAACACTATTATCTAATTATCGATATTGAGTACTGCGGTAATACTTATTCCTTACTTGCTTTCCGGTTTCCGAACTTGTATAAAGTTTAATAATAATAATTAAATAAATACATGAATTTACAACAGGTTATGGGCCCAGTCTATTCGTAATAAGTAATTTAATAGAAATTGAGAATAATTGCTGAGTCTAAAAAAAAACTTTTTCAATTCTTAGAATTTTTGTTTTCGTTAGAATTGAGTGTGTTCGTTTAAAAATGGAAAGTTAAAGAGAATTATCCAGCCATTTGATATTGAGAAGTGCTCGATATTAAAGACAGAATTAGGGCTTAATTAGCTGCAGATGTACTAAAAGTGATTGACGAAACAATGCCTAATGAGGTTGATGATGTGTGGGGGAAAGGTAGAACCTTGTGCAAAAAGTACAATTATTGAGAATCTTAGTGACTCGTTCTTAAACTTCGCGGCAAGTGACAGAATGCGTCAGAATTTTATAAATTTGGATGCAGTATATGAACGACGAAGTCAAACTTGCTGATAATATTACCTTAATCTTACGATGGGGTTGTTACAGCTATTGAAGCAATGTCGGAGGACAATTTAATCTTAGGATTTGTTAAAAATAGATTGATAGTCCAGGAAATAAAAATTAAAAATGATGGCAACGACACTAGTACGAAAGTAATGAGATTAATAGCAAAGTATAATTCTAAGAATCGTTTGTTGAATTGAGCAGACGCCTGTTTTATAGTGTAAACCAACAAAAACTTAATTACAGTTCACTTTAATTGCACGCATATTCGCATTTGTTTTTTTTTTAATAATGCCTAGACGAACAAATGGACGACGTACGCGTCATGCATGCACAGTGCAGAATATTCGAAACAGCCAAACGAAATTGGAACGTGTAACATCTAAAGAAAGGAGGCGCGTCGCAAATATTAACTCCATTTGAATATGATTTCGCAATTGCCTACAAAGATCTTCGCTGCGTTTGTTCCCCAGTTGGTTGTCCAAATGAATTCAAAACACAAGTTGATTTTATTTAAGCACTAGTGTGCTGTCTCGAATAAGTTTATTGAATTAATGATTTCTTAGTCTTTTACATATTTGTGCTTTAAGCTAAGCCGCGTAGCTGCGCTGTCGGAAACGCCGGCAGCGGAGCGGCTGCATTATATATATCTTATGTATATGTTTATATGCTCAGCGCGGTTGGTAGCGAGAGCGCGAAAGAGTATGTATGTATATATGTAGAAGGGACGGTCGCGCATGCCGGGCATGCGGACTCAGCACTTCTACTGCCCAATGCATATTTGTGCGATCATATTACATTTGCACTTGAAATATGTTTGGGTCTTTGACTTTAAGTAAGCATTGCAACAAAGTGCTATATTAAATGATATCAGGTACAGAGTGTACTCGATATAATGCATACACTACATCTCCCTCCTTTTGAAAAAATAACGTAATATTATGAAGTTATTTTTAATTATTTATTATAATTAATTTTTTTTTTTTATTTTAAAAAAATATACATATATTTTTTTTTATTTTTATTTATATTTTAATTCATATATCTTTATATATATTCACATATTATATGTGTTCTTTAAAAGTTAGTTTTTAATGATGAAAGATCTTTAACCTATCTTTATGAACTATTTGTTTCTTATTTTTATTATTTGTTATTATAATATTATTGTTTTTTCCTATTTCCGTTACTGTATACGGACCTGTATATTTATATTCTAGCTTATGGCCTGTTTCATTTTTTAAAAGTACTTTATCTCCTACTGATATATCTAAGTCTCTTACTTTCTGATCATAAAATTTCTTATTTTTTTCCTTATGCTCATCTATCATAATTCTAGCTCGTTTATATGCTACTTCTAATCTATATTTACTTTCCTTAGCGTAATCATCTATATTATAAAAAGGTTCTATATTAGTTATGCTATTAAAATGTTTTGGCAAATTATTTGTTTTACCAAAGACAAGTTCATATGGACAATAATTATGTGCCATTGATGGGGTTGTGTTAAAACAGTATACAAAATATTGAAGCCATACGTCCCAATCAGTTTTATCAACCGATATGTATGAACGTATGTATTCATTAAAAGTTCTATGACTTCTTTCGACTGTTCCAACTGTCTGGTGATGATGTGCAGTGGATGTAATATTTTGTATCTTAAGATACTTGCACAAGTCATTTATAACTGAATTCTTATATTCTGTTCCCATGTCCGTAATGAACGTCTTCATTGGACCGTACTTTAGAATAAAAGATTCATATATTGCTTTAGCGACAGTATTTGCGTTTTTATTTGCAACTGGTATGGCAACTAAATATTTAGTTAAATCACATATTAGTGTGATTGCATATTCATTGCCTTTTTCTGATTTTGGTAGCGGACCAATAGTATCCACTATCACCCTGTCGAAAGCTTTTATTGGGGTCTCTGTTATTGTTAAAGGAGTTTTTATATTTCTTGTCACTTTTGATTTTTGACATTTTTGACATTTTTGAATGTACTCAGTTATATCTTTGGACATACCTTTCCAGTAATAATGTCTTTTGACCTTGGCCAAGGTTTTTGTTATGCCTGTGTGACCTCCTTGTATTGGATCATCATGTAATGTAGACAATATAGCTTCTTTTTCTTTAACTGTTTCTATTAGGGTCACCGGGTTGAGTAGCGCTACTCTCAATGAATTTAATGTTTTGTTGCCCATTATTTTGAAATTATCAATTGAAACATGTTCAAAGATATTTTCCCACGGTGCCACTTTGAGTTGGCTGATTTCATTTATACCGGCTTGCATTTCAAGCCTTTGAAAAAATTGACCTAAGTCAAGGATTCCATTAGTATATAAATCGCTAACATCATATCTTGCAATAATTTTCCTGCCATGCTTAAAGAAACATAGCATATTTTTTATATGCAAGGTCACTACTTTACGTACTTCGTCATTTTTTATGACTTCATATACGTTGGGCTTTGAAGCTTTTTCTATAGATTGCTTAGGCAATTCTATTTCTTTTTCTCCTGCGCAGGATTTTTGTCTACTTTGATATCTTGTAGTGACTTTCTTTACATTTCTGGTTATTTCTTGTAGCTCTTTAATGGTTATTCTTGATAACGCATCGGCTACGTAATTGTCTTTACCCTTTAGATACTCTACTGTGAAATTATATTCCTCTAATTCAAGTCTCATACGAGTCAGTTTAGAGCTCGGATTTATCATTGAGAACAGGTATGTAAGTGGTCTGTGATCTGTTTTGACAGTGAAATGTCTTCCATAAATATATGGTCTGAAATGAGTTATTGCCCAATGAATTGCTGCCAATTCTTGTTCTGTTGTGCTTTTATTACTTTCACCCTTGGTAAACGCTCTTGATGCATATGCAACTGGAAGTTGGAGACCATTTTTGTGTTGAGTTAACACTGCTCCACAAGCTTGCTTACTTGCATCTGTTATTATGCAAAATTCTTTGCTGAAATCTGGATATTGTAATAAATTAGGATTTACTAGTGCCGATTTGAGGTGTTCGAAAGCATGCTGGCATTCAGCTGTCCATTCGAATGTTACACCTTTTTTACATAATCTTGTTATGTGACGAGAATATTCGGCAAAATTTTGTATAAAACGTCTATAATAATTGCAAAATGCAACAAATCTTCTAGCGCTGTCCGCATCATGTGGGACTGGATAATTTTTGATGACGTCATATTTTTTGTCATCTGGCAAGATTCCTTTATCTGTGCATTTGTGTCCCAAAAATGTGACTTCATGCATGAAAAATGAACATTTTTCTGGATGTAGCTTAAGATTGTATTTCCTACATTTCTCAAAAACATCAGTTAAGTTTTTAAGCATATGTTTTTCGGAACAACCAATGACTATTAAGTCATCCATATACAGGAATGCTTGAGAAGGTTCAAGTCCAGAGAAAGCTATAGTCATCATTCTCTGAAACGAATTTGGCGCTATTTTTAAACCAAATGGTAGTCGCGTGAAGCGATATGAGCCATTGCTCGTTGAAAAAGACGTTATATCCCTTGAACTTTCTTCTAGTTCAATTTGATGAAAACCTGACATTAAGTCTAGGCATGAAAAATATTTTGCTCTACCTAGTTGATCTAAAATATCATCAATTCTAGGCAGTGGGAATTTATCTGACAACAGTTTTTTATTAATCTGGCGATAGTCAATTACTAATCGCCATTTTTTCTTGTCAGAACCGGGAAGAGTTTTCTTCGGAACTAACAGAAGTGGGCTGTTATACGGTGAAACAGACGGTTCAACTATATTGTTATTTATTAATTTTTCTACCTGTGCTTGAATTTCGTCAACTTGACTGTGAGGATTTCTATAATTTTTAATATATACCGGTTCCTCATCTATTAATCTTAGCTTTTGTTTGTAGAAATTGTTTGTTGTGATTGATTCGGTTTCAAGTCCGAATACATCACTATATTTGGTGCATAAATCTATTAGTATTGCTTTAAATTGTTGTGGAAAATTTTGTTTTAAATGAGATATGACAGTTTTTTCTCTGGCTTCTGGATTTGTTTGAACTACTTCATAGTTCGAAAGTGAATCATATTGTAAATTTTTTATATTTACTATTTGATCTGTACTGGTTGTATTCAGTAATCTGACAAATGCATTTTTAGTTGTTGCAACTGTGTTTGCAACAAAAATGCCCTTTTGAATTTCCTGGTTGGGTATTAAGACATTATCTTCATTTGAAGATATGCATATTTTTCGGACAACCTCGGATCTTGCTGGTAATATTATCGAGTTATTACCAGAGCTGTATGTTATTGGAACATAAATTGGGAAATTCAAATTATTTGGTCTCATTTTAAGCCAGTCTTCTTTTTGATTAAAATCTAATTGACAATTGAATTTTTTGATGAAGTCAATACCTAGTATTCCATCACATGGGATTAAGAAATGTGAATCTACTAAATGAAAATTGTGTGGAATTATATAATTGCCTGTCTGTATCTCAATTGAAATTAATCCTTTGGATTGGATTAATTCTTGCCCTATTCCTTGAATATTAATTTTTTTATTTCCTTGAATATCGTGAAAGATATCGGAATTTTCTTTTACAAGGGATATATCTGCACCTGTGTCTATTAAAAAGACAAGTTTCTTATTTGTTTCTACATTGCCAAAATGAACAAAAATATTTTGGCTAAGATTAATAGTGTGAACCGTGAAGTTATTTATTGGTGAGTAGCTAAAGGTTGTTCGGAGTTTCCCGAATTATTTTGGGCTACTCTCACGCTTCCATTATTGTTATTGTTATTGCTATTGGTGTTCCCATTCTGGTTGTTGTAACGGCCTCTGTTTCCGTTACTGCGGCCTCTATTATTGCCATTATAGCGGTTATTGTTTCCATTGTTGCGGTTATTATAACCGTTATTCTGGTAACCGTTATTGTAGTTGCCTCTATAACCATTGTTATTGAAGCTTCTACCTCGGCCTCCGCCTCTAGTGCCATAACCGTAACCTCGGTTTGGCCTGTTACCTCTAAAGTACATCACTTTATTGATGTCTCCGGTAACTCTTGTACTAGTTCTTATATATGCGCTTATTGCTGCATCCATAGTAGTACAAGTTCCTGCCTCTAGCACTGTTTTGATGCTTTCGTGCTCAGCACGATTGATCATAGTGTCAATTGCCTCTCTAGTGCTTAGAGTAGTGGCATGTTCATTGGATATACCCTCGTCTATGTAAGAGGCTTCCAATAATTTTCTTATCTTATCAACCTCAGCGGTAAATTGCGTTGCAGTTTTACCTTTTTGCTGGACTGTAGACAGTTTCGCCTTGACATTCTGTGATGTCTCGCCGACAATTACTGCCTGCAATTTGTTGATGATAGCCTGAATAGTAGATTCGCTTTGCACAGAGTTCAAGGTAGTACCAATTATTTTGGACTTAATTACTTGAACTGCGATGTGCTCATATGTTCCCTTGGCTAAGTCTACCAATTTAAGTGCCATTATGAATCTTTGCAGATGGATCTTTTGTCCATCAAATTCTGGCACGGCACTAGAGACTTCTCTTATGTAAGCCCTAATGGCTGCTGAATCGTCCGTCATTTCGAGTGATTCTTGTTTAGTCTGAGTTTCTTGTTCCAGCTTTGAAATTGGCAGTTGGTAGCCTGCTACTGCTGTTGGGTCAAAGTTAGCTGGTTCCTCTAACGCAGGGGGGCAAAATATCAGCAAATTATGCTTATCTGATATTTCTATTAGTTTTTCCCTTGCTCTCTTGGTTTCGTTTTTGGCTTGAGTATAGTGTATTTCTGTTAGTCGTGTATTATTTTGAATGTATAATAATCGAATGTCGTTGTAATATTTTACAAGTAATTCGATGTGTTTAATTTTGGTTTCCAATGTTATGGGAACACTTTTGTTTAAACACTTGTACGACTTGTTAAACTCTTCTCGTGCATACTTTATATGCGCCGCTATCTCTGGCCAGTTCATTCGAAGCGTTGTTTGGTTTAGTTGACAATATAGTCATATTCAGACATGCATCGGTATTGGTTGCTGAGACTTTATTGAAATTTCGATTGCTCGTTGAGCGAAGTGGGGGTCTCTAGAATGGGTTTCCTCTATGGCTTTAATTGTTGCCATTTTCTGTACTTAGGCTTGTAGCAAATTTATTAAATTTATCCCTGCCTGTCTTATATTAAAAATTTTTCATCATTTTCTTATTTATATTTTATTTATATGTGTATATATATAAATTTTTTTTTATTTTTCGTATTCTTATTAAATTTTCTTACATTTACTTGTATGTGTTTTTTTAGTTTTGCGAAAGAACATAGCACACAATCTCTGTGTTATTATTATTATCTACCATAATCGTTTTATACTTTATCCAAGTCATTCGCTCTGCTTAAATATTTCTTTTTAATACATTTGTTATGCAGGGCGTATAATTTGATAAATGCATTTACTAACAATATCGCAACGATTATGATAAGTAATATTTTGATAAGACTTAGGTCACTATCATTGGTGTTTACATTGTTTACAAAACTACCAGCAGAGTCTACTGGTTTATTATCTAACACCATTTTTACAGTTTTGCTTATATCTTCTATATAAAATTTAGAAATTTGATTTGTCTCTATGGACATTAAAATTCAATTACTTTAAATAATTCTGTATATATATTCTATTAATATATTTTCCTTTAATTTGATGACCTTCGTAATTTAGTAATAGATTTTGTTTATGATTTGTTTACAAATTTTCCTGCCTATTTTGTCGTACGGCTTTACGGGCCATACTTCTAACTGGGCAAAGTAAGCTCTGCTCAATTTTACAAAGGATTCTTATTTAGTATGCAACGCAGTGCATGTTATACATATATAAAAAAAAATTAAAATTCTGCTTGCTGTTGGGCGCTCTGGGTAGCGCTACCGGTCCTCAGCCGTCCAGTGTCAGCTGGGCGTCGCCTGTTTTTGGCACGCTGACACTCCCTCGCTGCTGTCTATTTTTCAGATGTAGTTGCTGCTGCTGTTGTTGTTTTTGTTGGTGCTTCTCTTGGAGCGCAGTGCTTGCAGGTGTACGCGCAGTACGCTGAGTCCAATGGGCCTCTGCAATCTTTTGGGCAGTACAATTGCAGCTTTGGAATTGCTGCTGGTGATGGCGGCTCTGTTTTGGTTATTATTCCATTAATTATCGGTATTTTATGATATTCATCTGAGTGAGTGAGAGGTGGGTTTTTTTTTTCTTGCTTTAGTTTTTGCAAGTGGTCTAGCTCAGCTTGTAGCTTTTGAGCCGTAGACCATAGTGGTGGTGTTTTTTGAGCGAATAATAGCCACTTTAGGTGAGCTATACGCTTATTTATTTTCGTATGAACACCACCACGGTGTTTACCCATATCTCAACTCTACTCACTCAGTTCGATTTTTCCTTTGGTTTCCGGTTTTTACATCGAAAGTTCATCTTGATTGCCGGATATAATTGGCGCTTTTTATTACTTTCAATATTAGTTGATGGCCATTAATTGAAGTGATTGTGGCTCTGCTGGCTCAGTCTGGTCTGCTCTAACATCCGTGTGACTTTGTCACGGTCGCCATGTTATGATGTTCCCCAGTTGGTTGTCCAAATGAATTCAAAACACAAGTTGATTTTATTTAAGCACTGGTGTGCTGTCTCGAATAAGTTTATTGAATTAATGATTTCTTAGTCTTTTACATATTTGTGCTTTAAGCTAAGCCGCGTAGCTGCGCTGTCGGAAACGCCGGCAGCGGAGCGGCTGCATTATATATATCTTATGTATATGTTTATATGCTCAGCGCGGTTGGTAGCGAGAGCGCGAAAGAGTATGTATGTATATATGTAGAAGGGACGGTCGCGCATGCCGGGCATGCGGACTCAGCACTTCTACTGCCCAATGCATATTTGTGCGATCATATTACATTTGCACTTGAAATATGTTTGGGTCTTTGACTTTAAGTAAGCATTGCAACAAAGTGCTATATTAAATGATATCAGGTACAGAGTGTACTCGATATAATGCATACACTACACATATAAAAATGTTTAATCCAACGACAAGTTTGTTAAGATTTCATGTTCGTTTCACAACTTAGTGGAATTTCATATTTTAGGAAAAGAAATAAATAAGAAAGTCAGCTCAATGAATTTTTATGCGTATCGATTGATGATTCGGCAAGGAGTTGACAATCATCTGATGAGATATCGCCGGTTCTTTCAACAGTGCTGCGTCGACATGTACGTTAAAATCGAAACTGAGCGTCTCAATTTCATTTGATTAAATCAGTCGAAGGGCCATGGATCATGTTCGTTGTCGCAATGGAATGTAGCTCCGGATCAGTATCTGGATCTGGTATTTCGGCAGAAATGATCGAATCAATATGATTTGAATTGATCTTTTCCAACATCCATAGTAGAATGTGTGCATGTGGCAAACCACGCTTCTGCCATTCAACTGAGTACTCTTTAACAACATTGGGAATAACTGCTCCAAACCGATCGATGCAAGATGCATGCAATATCGAATTCCAACGTGAATATGCAAGAATATGATTGCGAAGAGCTGGCTGAAAGAGACCTCACAAATGTGCCGTTGTTGAATATCGAGCAAAAGAAGGTATACGATTTCATGATGAAGGTTGTTGACGATGGATCGGGAGGCATATACTTTCCTGATGCTCCCGGTGGGACGGGCAAGACTTTCATCACATCAGGGATTCTGTCATCAATTCGGTCAAAATCACAAATTGAGTTGGCTATTGCATCGTCTGGCATTGCTGCAATATTATTGGAAGCGGGCCGAACTGCTCATTTGTCATTAAAGCTGCCGATGAATCTTCTCACGAATGACAAACCAACGTGCGCAGTGGCCAAGATTTCGGCGACAGCAAAACTGATGAGAGAATGCAAAATTCTCATTTGGGATGAATGTACTATGTCACATAAACGAGCTTTGAAGGCAGTTGTTAGAACTATGAAGGATCTACGAGGTGATTTGAGGCCATTTGGTGGGTCTTTGATACTGCTCTTCGGAGGTTTCCGCCAAACGCTTCCTGTTATCCCGAAGTTTACTGCTGCCGATGAAATTAATGCATGCCTGAAATCGTCTTCTTTGTGGAGGCATGTTAAGATGTTTAAATTGACCACTAACATGAGAGTTGCTTTGCAGAACAATCCATTGGCTGCTGAATTCTCGAGACAACTGCTGGCACTTGGCAATGGCCAAATTCCTGCTGATGTTTCCACTGGATTGATATCGTTCCCACCAAATTTTTGCAACTTCACATCGTCAAAAGAGGAACTTATCGCTAAAGTGTTCCCAGATATTGGCCAATATTTGAAAAATCTGGATTGGATTAGTGAACGGACAATACTAGCAGCAAAAAATAAAGACGTCAATAACTTAAATTTATTTATTCAAACTCAAATCGCTGGAGAACTGCAATCCTATAAATCTGTTGACAGCGAGACCGACGACATCAAAAAACTGATGACCAATTTAATTCAAGCAACGATCATCAAGGTCAAATTTAAAGGAGAACAAGTTCTTTTCCCTCGACTTTTGATCATTCCAACTGATCTACCTTTCCCATTTAAGAGAATTCAATTCCCCGTTCGATTGGCTTTTGCGTTGACAATTAATAAATCGCAAGGACAATCGTTAGAAGTCTGAGGAATTAATCTGGAATTTCCACGATTTTCGCACGGTCAACTGTACGTTGCCTGTTCGCTTGTTGGCAAACCGTCTTCGTTGTTTGTTTTTGCACCGGAAAACCAATCAAAAAACATTGTTTATCATATGGCTCTTTACTGATTTCCATTAAAAATTTAAAATTAAAATATATGTGTTTTATCTCCAAATATAATTTGAGTAAACAGACATTTACCGTTTTTAGTTATCATTGTAGTTTATATAAAGTCATTAAATAGCGGCGAGACAACATTCGCCGGGTGCGCTAGTTTTATATACTTTATTTTTTTCCAATAATAGGAAAGAACTAGAGCCTTTAGATTATCACTTAGTTGGACAATGGACTTCGCAGTTGAAGAGGGGCTTTAGTAGAACTACTGCAGTTAATAGTATACTTAGAACTGAACTAATGTAAGGTGACGTGTTCGCGTTTATAAAGGCGAATTGAAGTCGCCAAAGAGCGAAATGTTTTTAAGAGAATTAAAATGTAAATTTTGGTTCTATTGTGAGAAGAGAGTTTCACTTGAAAATGGGAGGTAATTTGAGAATCCTGAGACAAGTGCGTCAGCAATGACTCGGGTGATAAAATTTTGTTATTTCAGTTGGTTTTTTTTAAACATGATCGAGTTAGAATTCAGAATTGGGGGAGAATTGTTTATCGTAAAGATTTGAATTGGTTGAGAACAATTGTTTGTTATTTATTTAGAGTCAGCGGTTTGGGTTCCGTGAGAATAGTACTTTTGAAGTATGAAATAAGGAAAGTTTATTGTATTACGATGCACGTTCACTTTAGCGCCGATTCGCGTGAGTCAATCTCAAAAGATATGCTTGGTCGTACAAGGAACTTTGTCACTTGATTGAATTTGGTAAGCGAGTCGCACAATTTACTCTCTTTATCTCGTTCTTTGAATACAATTCGTACTTAAAATGTAATGTATTTGGTAATTAAATTGAATGTGGTATATCAGCCTTACAATAGTCTTCTGTGTTATATTCTAATTAATGATTTTAATATATATGGGTGTAGAATGGATATGTTGCTATATAAAATGTAAGTCTTTTTATTCTCTGGTGATTATGAATACACAATTCAATAATATATTTTCAAATTTCATTGATTAAAATACAACTAAAATAATAAAATAATAATAAAAATAAAATAAATTAGAAATTATAAGTTAAATGATTAAAAAAACAAATTAATAATCTTTAAATATAAAAGTAAAATAAATAAAATTTTAATTTAAATAAAATTGACACAATGAATTATTATAAAATATATGTATATGTACCTTAACTATATATGCATGGCTTGGTACTATCTTCCTATAGTAGCCACAAAGTCCTTAAAATGACATTATTTCTTGTTGTGTTTTTTTGGTATTGGGAAATTTTGTATTGCCTTTACCTTTATTTGATTTGCTTAAATACCCTCAGTAAGTTATTCGCAATTGTCTAACTATATTTTTATAGGATTTTATTTATATTTTCATATGGGACTTTATAAAATAATAGATGGAGTCAACTATAGTGATATAGTGTGGGTGGCAAATTTCTACTTATTGTCCTATTTGATCTTATATAATATTATATGGAGTCAACTATATCATTTTAGTGTGGTTGGCTCCTTTCTAATTATCTTAGTAGATAACGTTATCTGATTTACTATTTCTGAGCTCCAAGTGGTAATTCTAGTCTTTTGGGACCCATATCAAGTAGGTTGATTTCCCACTGGTGCTAGCGCACTTCGATCCATGTGATCCATTCAAGTGGCTTGTGTCCCACTGGATTTGGCGCGCTCCGAGACCCTTCTTGAGCTTAACCTTCTTGGGTTTACTTCCCTTGTCATTAATAGGTTCAAGAAAAAGATGCAAACTGACGTTGTTTATACCGATTTTGACTCTGTAAATCACTGACTTATAACTTATAGTGAGACAATAAAATAAATAAATAAAATAAAAATAAAAAATTTAATTAAGTCCAAAATTGACACACCGAATTAATATAAATAATATAAATCAGAAAGCAGTTTTCGAGAGAATTTTGAACGAACATTTCTCCAAACATAATTTTACGATTAGTGAGATTCTATTCTGGCACGATGTGATTCGTATTGAGGGAACCAAATACATGACCCGTACTCAAAAATCAGACGAACAGGAGATGTATATATAAGTCTGGTAATATAAGGATCAACAAATTTCTTGGACCAACGCTTAATACATATACAAAATACCACTAAATATATGTAGGATCGCTTTTTACGGCTGCTTTACTATTGCTATATGTGTACTAAAAGTAATAAGATACATACACACAAATGGCGTATTTGATTATATCAGGTGTACAAGTATGAAATGTCTTTTTTTATTAAAAAAAACACGTTAAATTTTGTGGAAAAGAAAAAATCATTTATTCAAAGTATTTGCCGTCGCTAGCTACACATTTTTCCCATCTCTCAGGCAATTTGTGGATTCCGCGCCAGTAGAACTCATCGTCTTTTGCGGCGAACCATTCATCGAGCCATTTTTTCACACTTTCGTAAGAATCGAAGCGCTGCTCAGCGAGTGCGTGTCCCATCCAGGCGAATAGGTGGTAATCGGATGGAGCCAGGTCTGGTGAGTAAGCCGCATGCGCAAGCACTTCCCAATTGAGTGTTTCCAACGTGCCACGAACCGGTCTTGCCGTATGTGATGGAGCGTTGTCATGGAGAAAAATGACCTTGTGTTGTCCTTTTTGATATTTCGGTCGTTTTCTCTGAAGCGCACGGTTCAAATTGATCAATTGCTGTTGGTAGCGTGCCGTATTCACCGTTTCGTCGGGTTTCAAGAGCAAGAGCAAAACTGATGAGAGAATGCAAAATTCTCATTTGGGATGAATGTACTATGTCACATAAACGAGCTTTGAAGGCAGTTGTTAGAACTATGAAGGATCTACGAGGTGATTTGAGGCCATTTGGTGGGTCTTTGATACTGCTCTTCGGAGGTTTCCGCCAAACGCTTCCTGTTATCCCGAAGTTTACTGCTGCCGATGAAATTAATGCATGCCTGAAATCGTCTTCTTTGTGGAGGCATGTTAAGATGTTTAAATTGACCACTAACATGAGAGTTGCTTTGCAGAACAATCCATTGGCTGCTGAATTCTCGAGACAACTGCTGGCACTTGGCAATGGCCAAATTCCTGCTGATGTTTCCACTGGATTGATATCGTTCCCACCAAATTTTTGCAACTTCACATCGTCAAAAGAGGAACTTATCGCTAAAGTGTTCCCAGATATTGGCCAATATTTGAAAAATCTGGATTGGATTAGTGAACGGACAATACTAGCAGCAAAAAATAAAGACGTCAATAACTTAAATTTATTTATTCAAACTCAAATCGCTGGAGAACTGCAATCCTATAAATCTGTTGACAGCGAGACCGACGACATCAAAAAACTGATGACCAATTTAATTCAAGCAACGATCATCAAGGTCAAATTTAAAGGAGAACAAGTTCTTTTCCCTCGACTTTTGATCATTCCAACTGATCTACCTTTCCCATTTAAGAGAATTCAATTCCCCGTTCGATTGGCTTTTGCGTTGACAATTAATAAATCGCAAGGACAATCGTTAGAAGTCTGAGGAATTAATCTGGAATTTCCACGATTTTCGCACGGTCAACTGTACGTTGCCTGTTCGCTTGTTGGCAAACCGTCTTCGTTGTTTGTTTTTGCACCGGAAAACCAATCAAAAAACATTGTTTATCATATGGCTCTTTACTGATTTCCATTAAAAATTTAAAATTAAAATATATGTGTTTTATCTCCAAATATAATTTGAGTAAACAGACATTTACCGTTTTTAGTTATCATTGTAGTTTATATAAAGTCATTAAATAGCGGCGAGACAACATTCGCCGGGTGCGCTAGTTTTATATACTTTATTTTTTTCCAATAATAGGAAAGAACTAGAGCCTTTAGATTATCACTTAGTTGGACAATGGACTTCGCAGTTGAAGAGGGGCTTTAGTAGAACTACTGCAGTTAATAGTATACTTAGAACTGAACTAATGTAAGGTGACGTGTTCGCGTTTATAAAGGCGAATTGAAGTCGCCAAAGAGCGAAATGTTTTTAAGAGAATTAAAATGTAAATTTTGGTTCTCTTGTGAGAAGAGAGTTTCACTTGAAAATGGGAGGTAATTTGAGAATCCTGAGACAAGTGCGTCAGCAATGACTCGGGTGATAAAATTTTGTTATTTCAGTTGGTTTTTTTAAACATGATCGAGTTAGAATTCAGAATTGGGGGAGAATTGTTTATCGTAAAGATTTGAATTGGTTGAGAACAATTGTTTGTTATTTATTTAGAGTCAGCGGTTTGGGTTCCGTGAGAATAGTACTTTTGAAGTATGAAATAAGGAAAGTTTATTGTATTACGATGCACGTTCACTTTAGCGCCGATTCGCGTGAGTCAATCTCAAAAGATATGCTTGGTCGTACAAGGAACTTTGTCACTTGATTGAATTTGGTAAGCGAGTCGCACAATTTACTCTCTTTATCTCGTTCTTTGAATACAATTCGTACTTAAAATGTAATGTATTTGGTAATTAAATTGAATGTGGTATATCAGCCTTACAATAGTCTTCTGTGTTATATTCTAATTAATGATTATAATATATATGGGTGTAGAATGGATATGTTGCTATATAAAATGTAAGTCTTTTTATTCTCTGGTGATTATGAATACACAATTCAATAATATATTTTCAAATTTCATTGATTAAAATACAACTAAAATAATAAAATAATAATAAAAATAAAATAAATTAGAAATTATAAGTTAAATGATTAAAAAAACAAATTAATAATCTTTAAATATAAAAGTAAAATAAATAAAATTTTAATTTAAATAAAATTGACACAATGAATTATTATAAAATATATGTATATGTACCTTAACTATATATGCATGGCTTGGTACAATCTTCCTATAGTAGCCACAAAGTCCTTAAAATGACATTATTTCTTGTTGTGTTTTTTTGGTATTGGGAAATTTTGTATTGCCTTTACCTTTATTTGATTTGCTTAAATACCCTCAGTAAGTTATTCGCAATTGTCTAACTATATTTTTATAGGATTTTATTTATATTTTCATATGGGACTTTATAAAATAATAGATGGAGTCAACTATAGTGATATAGTGTGGGTGGCAAATTTCTACTTATTGTCCTATTTGATCTTATATAATATTATATGGAGTCAACTATATCATTTTAGTGTGGTTGGCTCCTTTCTAATTATCTTAGTAGATAACGTTATCTGATTTACTATTTCTGAGCTCCAAGTGGTAATTCTAGTCTTTTGGGACCCATATCAAGTAGGTTGATTTCCCACTGGTGCTAGCGCACTTCGATCCATGTGATCCATTCAAGTGGCTTGTGTCCCACTGGATTTGGCGCGCTCCGAGACCCTTCTTGAGCTTAACCTTCTTGGGTTTACTTCCCTTGTCATTAATAGGTTCAAGAAAAGATGCAAACTGACGTTGTTTATACCGATTTTGACTCTGTAAATCACTGACTTATAACTTATAGTGAGACAATAAAATAAATAAATAAAATAAAAATAAAAAATTTAATTAAGTCCAAAATTGACACACCGAATTAATATAAATAATATAAATCAGAAAGCAGTTTTCGAGAGAATTTTGAACGAACATTTCTCCAAACATAATTTTACGATTAGTGAGATTCTATTCTGGCACGATGTGATTCGTATTGAGGGAACCAAATACATGACCCGTACTCAAAAATCAGACGAACAGGAGATGTATATATAAGTCTGGTAATATAAGGATCAACAAATTTCTTGGACCAACGCTTAATACATATACAAAATACCACTAAATATATGTAGGATCGCTTTTACGGCTGCTTTACTATTGCTATATGTGTACTAAAAGTAATAAGATACATACACACAAATGGCGTATTTGATTATATCAGGTGTACAAGTATGAAATGTCTTTTTTTTATTAAAAAAACACGTTAAATTTTGTGGAAAAGAAAAAATCATTTATTCAAAGTATTTGCCGTCGCTAGCTACACATTTTTCCCATCTCTCAGGCAATTTGTGGATTCCGCGCCAGTAGAACTCATCGTCTTTTGCGGCGAACCATTCATCGAGCCATTTTTTCACACTTTCGTAAGAATCGAAGCGCTGCTCAGCGAGTGCGTGTCCCATCCAGGCGAATAGGTGGTAATCGGATGGAGCCAGGTCTGGTGAGTAAGCCGCATGCGCAAGCACTTCCCAATTGAGTGTTTCCAACGTGCCACGAACCGGTCTTGCCGTATGTGATGGAGCGTTGTCATGGAGAAAAATGACCTTGTGTTGTCCTTTTTGATATTTCGGTCGTTTTCTCCTGAAGCGCACGGTTCAAATTGATCAATTGCTGTTGGTAGCGTGCCGTATTCACCGTTTCGTCGGGTTTCAAGAGCAAGAGCAAAACTGATGAGAGAATGCAAAATTCTCATTTGGGATGAATGTACTATGTCACATAAACGAGCTTTGAAGGCAGTTGTTAGAACTATGAAGGATCTACGAGGTGATTTGAGGCCATTTGGTGGGTCTTTGATACTGCTCTTCGGAGGTTTCCGCCAAACGCTTCCTGTTATCCCGAAGTTTACTGCTGCCGATGAAATTAATGCATGCCTGAAATCGTCTTCTTTGTGGAGGCATGTTAAGATGTTTAAATTGACCACTAACATGAGAGTTGCTTTTGCAGAACAATCCATTGGCTGCTGAATTCTCGAGACAACTGCTGGCACTTGGCAATGGCCAAATTCCTGCTGATGTTTCCACTGGATTGATATCGTTCCCACCAAATTTTTGCAACTTCACATCGTCAAAAGAGGAACTTATCGCTAAAGTGTTCCCAGATATTGGCCAATATTTGAAAAATCTGGATTGGATTAGTGAACGGACAATACTAGCAGCAAAAAATAAAGACGTCAATAACTTAAATTTATTTATTCAAACTCAAATCGCTGGAGAACTGCAATCCTATAAATCTGTTGACAGCGAGACCGACGACATCAAAAAACTGATGACCAATTTAATTCAAGCAACGATCATCAAGGTCAAATTTAAAGGAGAACAAGTTCTTTTCCCTCGACTTTTGATCATTCCAACTGATCTACCTTTCCCATTTAAGAGAATTCAATTCCCCGTTCGATTGGCTTTTGCGTTGACAATTAATAAATCGCAAGGACAATCGTTAGAAGTCTGCGGAAATAATCTGGAATTTCCACGATTTTCGCACGGTCAACTGTACGTTGCCTGTTCGCTTGTTGGCAAACCGTCTTCGTTGTTTGTTTTTGCACCGGAAAACCAATCAAAAAACATTGTTTATCATATGGCTCTTTACTGATTTCCATTAAAAATTTAAAATTAAAATATATGTGTTTTATCTCCAAATATAATTTGAGTAAACAGACATTTACCGTTTTTAGTTATCATTGTAGTTTATATAAAGTCATTAAATAGCGGCGAGACAACATTCGCCGGGTGCGCTAGTTTTATATACTTTATTTTTTTCCAATAATAGGAAAGAACTAGAGCCTTTAGATTATCACTTAGTTGGACAATGGACTTCGCAGTTGAAGAGGGGCTTTAGTAGAACTACTGCAGTTAATAGTATACTTAGAACTGAACTAATGTAAGGTGACGTGTTCGCGTTTATAAAGGCGAATTGAAGTCGCCAAAGAGCGAAATGTTTTTAAGAGAATTAAAATGTAAATTTTGGTTCTCTTGTGAGAAGAGAGTTTCACTTGAAAATGGGAGGTAATTTGAGAATCCTGAGACAAGTGCGTCAGCAATGACTCAGGTGATAAAATTTTGTTATTTCAGTTGGTTTTTTTTAAACATGATCGAGTTAGAATTCAGAATTGGGGGAGAATTGTTTATCGTAAAGATTTGAATTGGTTGAGAACAATTGTTTGTTATTTATTTAGAGTCAGCGGTTTGGGTTCCGTGGGAATAGTACTTTTGAAGTATGAAATAAGGAAAGTTTATTGTATTACGATGCACGTTCACTTTAGCGCCGATTCGCGTGAATCAATCTCAAAAGATATGCTTGGTCGTACAAGGAACTTTGTCACTTGATTGAATTTGGTAAGCGAGTCGCACAATTTACTCTCTTTTATCTCGTTCTTTGAATACAATTCGTACTTAAAATCTAATGTATTTGGTAATTAAATTGAATGTGGTATATCAGCCTTACAATAGTCTTCTGTGTTATATTCTAATTAATGATTATAATATATATGGGTGTAGAATGGATATGTTGCTATATAAAATGTAAGTCTTTTTTATTCTCTGGTGATTATGAATACACAATTCAATAATATATTTTCAAATTTCATTGATTAAAATACAACTAAAATAATAAAATAATAATAAAAATAAAATAAATTAGAAATTATAAGTTAAATGATTAAAAAAACAAATTAATAATCTTTAAATATAAAAAGTAAAATAAATAAAATTTTAATTTAAATAAAATTGACACAATGAATTATTATAAAATATATGTATATGTACCTTAACTATATATGCATGGCTTGGTACAATCTTCCTATAGTAGCCACAAAGTCCTTAAAATGACATTATTTCTTGTTGTGTTTTTTTTGGTATTGGGAAATTTTGTATTGCCTTTACCTTTATTTGATTTGCTTAAATACCCTCAGTAAGTTATTCGCAATTGTCTAACTATATTTTTATAGGATTTTATTTATATTTTCATATGGGACTTTATAAAATAATAGATGGAGTCAACTATAGTGATATAGTGTGGGTGGCAAATTTCTACTTATTGTCCTATTTGATCTTATATAATATTATATGGGAGTCAACTATATCATTTTAGTGTGGTTGGCTCCTTTCTAATTATCTTAGTAGATAACGTTATCTGATTTACTATCTGATCAATTGCTGTTGGTAGCGTGCCGTATTCACCGTTTCGTCGGGTTTCAAGAGCTCATAGTAGATGAAACCGCTCTGATCCCACCAAACACAGAGCATCATCTTCTTGCCAAAGCGATTCGGTCGAGCAGTCAATGTGGCCGGTTGTCCAGGATCAACGTATGATTTGTTACGGGGATCAACGTATGATTTGTTACGTTTAGGATTCACAAAAAAGATCCATTTTTCATCGCCAGTATCGATACGATGCAAAAACAACTTCCTTTGATATCGTGAAAGCAAAATTTCGCATGTCTTTTGCGCTTCTCTATCTGCCTCTCGTTCAACTCATGTGGCACCCATCCCGACCTTCTGAATCTTTCCCATTTTTCGCAAGCGATTGGAAACTGCTTGTTGACTTACTTCCAACTGCTCTGCAAGTTGTTTTTGCGTTTGGGCATCGTCTTCATCCAATAATGCTTGGAGTTCGGCGTCTTTGTACCTTTTTGGTGGTTTTCCGTGCTCTTTGTCGTCGATGTCAAAATCACCACTTTTGAAGCGTTGAAACTACCGTTCACAAGTTTTTACAGTTGGTACTTGTTCGCCAAAGACTTCAACAAGCATTCAGAGCGATTCCTCAGCTGTTTTCTTCAAATGAAAACAGAAAATTAACACTGTCAGCGTTTCCTCTTTTGGCACGAAACTCGACTTGTTGACTGCATTGAAAGTAAACGATAATGACGCTCGATTGGCGCGAAGCTTTGGTGGTTTGACAGTCGATGTTCCCACTTCACACTGTTAAAGTTTTATGTCAATCGATAAATATTTAGGCTTGTGAGACATCTACCATTCGAACCGACATTTCATACTTCGCCTTTTAGTTATATTTTTTATTTGTTCTAATGCATAATGAATGGACTACTTAGTCATTCGACTTATTTGGTCGGTGTCGCATTCGGTGTTGCCTTGTTGCTTTGTTAATACCAAGTGGTATTTCTTGTCGTTTGTGACCCATTTCTAGTGGCTTGATTTTCCACTGATGTTAGCGCACTCCTGTCCATGTGATCTTGTGTTTTGTGGCTTGTGCTCTGTGAGATTATGTTGTTTTTGTCCTATTAAGCAATTTAAAGTTTACTAAAAGTAATAATATAAGTTAATTTGTGTTACCTTTTGGTTTCGGTGTTCTTTAAGTTCATCTATAGTGTTTAAATAGTGAAATATTTAAGTAAATTTAACGAAATCATCATATATTATATTTGTTTTTGTTGATTTATTTTTTCTTTCTTTATTCTTTATACCACCTGCTAAGTACATTGTGTTTTTTTGGGCATTTAACATTCTGTTAACTGATTCTCTCATTCTCAATATTGCTTGCTTGTGCTCTCGTATATTCGTTTTAAGCTGTGCTACTGCAAATGCACCGTTATCTTGTTCTCTTACTATAATTTTGTGTCGCTTTGTGTTTACTTTCTGCACTTAAGTGGCGGTTTCGTAACCAAAGCATTGTTTTTGTTGATCTTGTTTCTTGTTTTTCGATTTGCATTCCGTAATATTTCTCTTTTTTGTGTTTGGACTTAAAGATATCCTCTGTGTCGCTATGTCGTTTTATTTAGTCTGCTATTCGAATTAGTGCCATGTCACTGATCCGAGGCAGGAATTTACTTCGTGCATTTTCTGTGACAGGACTTATCACTTAAAGTGTGCTGGTCTAACAATTAAAGTCATGGATTATCCTGACAAAACATTGGCTTGAGATGGCGCTGCTAAACTTGTCGGGACATTGAGGTGCAAGTTCGCATATATATGGAGCGAACAAGAGAGAGTTTTAAAGACCGCTCTAAGCTTTTTCACAAAGCTAATGTCATTTTTCGGACTTGGAGAATTTATTTAGTAATTCGTCGTTACTACTATCTAAACTGAAAAAGACTAGTTCATCTTCTCGCCATGCGCAGACTTCCCCTTCTCTCTCGCAATCAGACTGGATCTGCAGCAAACAATAAAAAACAACATGAAAATCTCAATAAACCGATGCCAATATTAGCCAACATGTAAATGCAATTTCCGCCTCACAACTGAACCCTTCATGCAATAGCGAAATTGTTAATGTAACACCAGTCGTTCCGGCAGCCAATCCGTTGACTACCGTGCCGTCTCGCCTCAAAGCCCATCCAAGGCATTCTTCTTCCGAAACCTAAGAAACATATTTTTATCTCTAGGCTTTCCAAAAATCAGTCCTCTTACAATGTTGAGGCTTATATCCTTAACATACTACCAGATGCTGATATTTTGGTGGATAAATTCAATTTTAATTATTTTAGAGAAATCTCATTTAAAATATCGTGCTCGGAAAGTGTTTTTGCTAATATTTGTCTGCAAAACTTTTGGCCCGAACACAGTACAAAGGAAATGTAAATCGAAAGAAAGATCGGATCTCGATCCTAGCTGTTGGCTCCGCTCTATCTACTCTTTCCTCAAACGTAGTTACAAAAAACTAATATCTTCTATCTCTGTAGCTTACCAAAATGTAAGAGGTATTAATAGTTAGTTATCTAGCTTATGAGTGTTAACTCATTCCTTTGACATTGATGATATTTGCTTTACGGACACCTGGCTTATGATTGTTAACTCATTCCTTTGACATTGATGATATTTGCTTTACGGACACCTGTCACATCAGATTTTTCAATTCTTTCTTGCAATTGCATCCATCGCTGTATTGAGGTAGTAGTCGATCAAAGCTTCGGCAAGGCAAACGATTCCCACGTGATTTCCTCAGCCAGTCTGTTCATCTTTGCGAGATCGACGAGGTGCGCCAATTTGAAAACGTCATTCTCCATACATCGCCATGTTACAAAGGGAAAGACAATTTGTCGAGATTTTAATCGTTTAGTTTGTTCTTAGTCTATCATATGTACATATGTGTATGGTACATTTTATCATTATATTTCTCTTCACAGTTTTATTTTTCTTATATGCCTTGTATTTTTGAATATTTTTTATTCTTTTCATCTATATTTTTTATATTGTTTTACTGTGTATGATCTTAATATTAGTGTTTTTATATGTTTTTTCCTTTAGAAATTTTATTGAATAAGTGCGAATAGTGTCAACAATAATATCGATAAGCGTGGATAGACTCATCGATGGAGAGCTATCGAGTGATCGGGGGTTGTCAGCACGACGTGAACGAAGACAGATGTGATTAAGAGCTACATATATTTTTTATGTTAAATTACATTCTTTATAATTTCCTTTAAATAAAATAAGCATTACGAAAAGTAACATGACAGTTTCAGAAGTGGGATACGAAATCATGTCTGCGCGAATAAATTAATTATAAAATAAAGATTTTAAGACTTGGAAAACGGCGTGTAGTAGCAAATATTCAAGGGTAAAACGACGCCACAAAGGGCAATGGGAAGATTGACATAACGGCAACGAAAACGGATGGTCGAAAAGGGAAACAACGACAAAACGGCAATAGCAAAACGGTCGAAGTTTTTAGAAGGCAGAGATTCAACGAAAAAGAGTAAAGGCAACGATAAAAGGAAAAAGAAACGGTACAACGAGAACGGAAACGAGACCACATTGCAAGTTGGGAGTCTGAAAATAAACGGCCCCGAGTGCAGATGTACATACGCAAAATTTTTCAGTCTCAAAGTATCGAAAACAGCATTAGAAATGAAAGTCAAGTTAAATAAACTACTTGTATGTGATCTGGATAACATCTTACGTGAACATGAGATTCAGGTCAAAGGAAGAAAAGCAGCCAAGATTAACGAACTGATAGAAATCTTGGGTACAGACGAAATAGAAATAGAAGATTATGAAGCGTTGGGATCAAACACGGATATACAGTAACAGATAGATGAATTAATGGAGTTATTGGCTAATTTAACAACGTCACTTACAACGGTGTGGGTGCAGCAGTCACAACGGCATATTGAGACAACGGTACAAAATAGTGTCACGGAAGAAACACAAGAACGACTAAGCGAAGCAATACGCATGTCACCGTGTGTTCTAGGTCAGATCAGTTTAAGAGAGATAATTGGATTGCTTCCTGAGTTCGATCCAATTAAATGATTTGTAACGTCAGACCAATTCATCATTAAAGTGGAGCAGCTTCAACATGTATATTCTTGGTCAAACGATACGATACTCTTTTGCGGTGCAACATAAAATGCGCGGAGTGGCAAAGACATGGCTTGACGCTCAATCAGTATTTCAAACGTGGAAGCAATACAAACTTGGTTTTACTAAGGATTTTCCAAGTGTAGTTAATACAGCAGATGTTCACAGAGAATTGATGCGGAGTAAACACGCAATAACGAAACTCTAAGCGAATATTTCTACGCAATGCTTGCGAACGGACGACGAGCAAATCGATAAATTCGTATTTTTTCAATGGTCTTGACGATAAAGAATGCAACGGACATAAGGTGGAGACTCAGTTCAAGGAGTATCCACCAATAATGAAAACTATTCTGATTGGAGGGCATCAGTTCTTGAACTGAACGCCTTGGCGTTTATCGATACTGGCAGCGATAACACTCTTATCAAAGAAGCAGCAGTACCACAGGGTATAATACGTCAACCAAATATAAAGCGTCTTCAAGACTTCGGTGGTTCTGTGTTGGAATCCAAGGAACGCATCGTGACGGAGCTGGTATGCGGCAAGTTACGAATGTTTGCAACGATCCAGGTCGTACCAATCGATGTTCCGCCATTGTGGGCAAAGACGTCATTAGTCACGGCAAGAATCTTCTGGCGTAAGAAGCTGAATCTGCAGAGATCTCAAAGACGGACTTGGTCGGGTTCAATGTCAGTGTTGATATTGAGTCCGACCGCAGAAATCAAGTAAATATATTGTTAAACAGTTATTCAGATTGTTTTTCCGAAGACATTTCATCAATTGGCAGGTGCAAAACAGCAGTTATGGACATTGAGGTGCCACAACCAAGCCCATTTTAGGACGACGATACCAGGTAGCCTTTGCTCAACGAGAAACGTAATACTCTTTGGTGAACGAGCTGTTGAGGAACAACAATATTCAAGCAAGTCAACACATGCGACGGAGCGCACCGGATATGCGTAGACTATCGGGTTCTAAATACTGTCACCGTTAAAAAACGATACCCAATGCCGATTGTAGAAGAACAATTGGCTAAGCTGTCTGACGATGTGTATTTCACAATACTGGATATGACGTCGGGATATTATCAGATCCCAATGAGCGAGGAGAGCAAACATCTGACAGCTTTTATGACACCGGATGGATTATATGAATTCAACGTCATGGCATTTGGGCTAGTCAATGCTCCAATGGTATTCCAAGAAGTCGTAATGCAGATAATACGTGGCTTAAAGTATCAGCGAATCATCATCAATTACGTTGACGAAGTAATCATCTTTATATCATCTAAGACAATTAAAGAAGGAATGGTAATATTGCACGAATTCTTCGAGGCTGTAAAGCGTACTGGGCTAACCTTACGACCGACAAAATGCGTCTTTATGGAGAAGCAAGTAAAGTTCCTGGGGCACATTATCTCAGGCAAAGGAACACAACCAGGCAACGAAAAGACAGATTGCATTAGGGAATATCGACAGCCAAGTAACCAAACCGAGTTAAGACGATTTCTGGGCATTACAGTATTTTTCAGAAAGTTCGTCAAAGAGTATAGTCTTCTGGCACAACCTTTAAGTAAGCTGCTTAAGAAGGATGTCGAGTTCCTATGGGAAGAGGATCAAGAAAAGGCGTTCCAACAGCATTAACGTCAAAGCCAGTGTTGACGCTTTACGACCCATCGAAATACCATGATATGCATACGAATGCCAGTAAAATGGGAGTTGCAGGCATAATGTTTCAACGAGAAGAGGATGGCATGAAATCAGTTTTTTTCAGTGCACAGATGCCGAGAATAGATAATCAAGCTAGAGATACTGGCAATTAAGGAAACATTAAATAGATTCCGAATATATCTCTCTCATTTCCTAGTAGTAACCGATTGCAACGCGGTGGTCACACTCAAGGATTCGACGGAGCTTCAACCTCCAATTGCAAGGTGGTGGCTGAAGTTACAAGAGTTGAATTATTCATGCAAGCATCATCCAGGAGCAGAGATGCCACACGTCGATGGCATGAGCAGACAACAAGGCTCGTCTCAAGACGATTCATCAAGTACTGTAGAAAACAATATTCTATCAGTGATTTAGGTGGACGAAGACTGGGTGTATGTGATGCAGAAACAAGATCCGATGTTGAAGCAGATGTTCCAGATTCTTCAGGGTAAAGATAAGAGTCATCAATAGAAGCAAGTCAGCACTGATTATGTTTTCGAAGCAAGCCGAGTTTTACGTAAGACAGAGGACGACAACAAGTTAGTTGTACCTCAGGCAGTCCGCTGGCGTACAACTAAGACAAATCATGACGACATTGGGTATTACGGAGATTTACTTATTATTTTATGTAAATGGCAGCGTTATAGAATCAGCAAGCGGTTTTGAGAAAGAAGAGTCGTTGAATTGTTGAAAGTCCGCGGTAACTGATAAAGAGTTATATTTGCTTTAGCGTTTGCTTTAGCGGCAACTATAGTCACATCATTTGTGTCATATAAATTGGACCCATCAACTGCCTAAATCAATTGATTAAGCAAAGTAAAATTACCGTTGCGAAAATAATGGTGAGAATTGACTGAAATTGGCGAATATGTATGATAGACATGGATGATAAAAATCGAATTAAATTTTCTAAGGAAAACTTTAGCTGAAGGCTAACTTGCAATATATTCCGAGGCAGAATCACGGGTAACGTAGTGTATTGTGTGTAGTGTAGACGTATCTTAATTTTACTTAGTCTACGCAACCATAAGAAGAAGGTAAGATTGTATTTCATTGTATTGTTGTAACAGGTCGCATTGTGCTGGCAGGTCGTCATGTGGTAATAGGTGGTCGTTGATATTATTCAAGATGATAAGGTCTGTTCTATTCCAATTCTTTATTCAAAATGTTCTTTTGTCGGTTACATCATTTGTCTTAATCTAAAACCGCGAAGCTACGCTGTCGGTAATGCCGGCAGCGAGCGGCTGGGTTATCTACTTATCTCTTATACCTTTATACTCAGAGTCGTTGGCAGCGAGGGCGCGAGAGAAAAATCCGTTTGAAAAATAACGCATCATTGACGACGTCCGCGTCATGCATGCACAGTGCAGAATATTCGAAACAGCCAAACGCAATTGGAACGTATAACAGCTAAAGAAAGGAGGCGCGTCGCACATATTAACTTGAACCGCGCTGCATTTGAATATGATTTCGCAATGGCCTACAAAGATCTTCGCTGCGTTCTTTTATGTTCATTGTCTGTCCTATATCAGCATTGCAATGCACTGAAGTTTCCATTGGAATCGCAGTTTTGCCAGTTTTGACTCATCTGCCAGAGCCATTGTATTCCTACACGTTCCATTTGCTTTTGGCTGTTTCGAATATTCTGCACTGTGCTTGCATTACGCTTCCGCCGTCCAATATTTGGTCGTCTAGGCGTTATTAAAAACAAACAAAAAATGGCGAATATGCGTGCGATTAAAGTGGACTGTAATTATCGTTTTGTAGGTTTACACTATAAAACAGGCCCCTGTTTAATTCAAGTTCAATTTTCACACACACTAAAATATTCCAACTGTTGAGCTGACAACATAAACACAATTCACAATTCACTTATTCCTTCACAGGAACAAAACAACAACATTGGCGATCTTGCTCGCCACATGCAAAGAGAATACAAAAACAAATTCCATGGTTCTCTTTGCAGTCGAGTCTAACTGTTGTTCTCTGGCTCTCTTCAGTTGTTCACGCTAAAATTGTGTATGTATGCGTACACATGCATTGAACGTTTTCAATGCTTGCTTAGCGGGCTTGCATTTAATGCAATTTAATTAAATGATTTTTATTTTTTAAAATGGGTTGCAGGTGGAATTAAAAAATTAAAATACCCAAACGAATCTGAAAAAAAATTATTCTGATTTTCTAAAAAAACTTCAAGTCTCTAGGACTTGTGGTTAGGCCATGGCTGTGATATATCAGTCAGTCAGTCAGTGAGAACAAAGCATTTAACATATATAGATTAATTGGCGCCCGAGCAGGGATCAGCGGAATCAAAAACGAAAGTGCACAAACATAGCTCAGTTTTTGGTTTGTGACGAGATAACTCTGCAGTCGCCAACCGCCCGATGGCCTAGTAAAGTAAATGAATAGACGCCTCGTGTTAATTTGCGCGGTCAACACTTCACGTGCTGAACAACAAAATTGTGAAATCAGCAAAGCAGTGGATCTTAATTAGTCATTGCTTATCGGTGGATTGCAGCTCTTTATGATCCGCCACATCAATCTTTCTAATGTAAAATACCTCAGAGAATTATCTGGAAATCCAGCGGAAATCTTAGAAAAAGAGAGTCGACCGCTTAAGCCTAGACCTACGCAGGGGAGGCTTATACCTCAAGATATTTTGGCATACTTCACTCGATTAAAAGCAAAACTACCGGTAATGCTGACGAGGCGTTAGAAGCATATAGCGTTCCATTACATTGGAGAGCATTGGTTAAGTGTCTAACGATGCATTACGGAGACAACATAATCTTGGTACGCTCGAGTATGAGATGGCAATGTTGTCTCAGGGTAACAGAACGGTCGAAGACATTCATTTTATTTATTTTATTGTAATAATGGAACGACACTTATATAACAATATACCCAATATAGAAACCACAACTTTTGAAAACAATGTAATAAAACCAATAAATAAACCAAATGTCATTGTTAACCTTGAAAGAGCTTAATGCTGAAATCAAAGTAAGTCAAAAGATAATGACTATAAAAAACAAAATTCCTATTGTTTCTATCAAGAAAAAGAAATTTGAGGCGGCAAACAGAACACTTAACCAAGTGTCAGAGCGACAAACTAAATGAACTTCTTAAAAAATACCCAAACCTTTTTGCATAACCAAATCCAAAACTGACCTACACTACTAACGTGAAGGCAGAAATACGAACTTCCTCAGACTCGCCAGTGTACTCGAAGTTTTAACGGTATCCAATAAGACTAAAAAAATGAGTTAATAAAACAGGTCACCGAACTACAAGGCCTCCATACAACTCTCCTGTATGGATAGTACCAAAAAAGTCAGATGTCTCAAAAGAGAAAAAAAATCATATGGTTATAGACTACAGGAAATTAAATTTGGTTACTATAGCTGATAAATATCCTATACCGGATTTAAGCGAAGTTCTCCCGCAATGAGGTGACAATAAAGTGTTCTCTGTATTAGATCTTAAAAGTGGATTCCACCAAATACGATTAAAACTGTCCGACATAGAACAATCGGAAGAACGCGCCAGTAATTTTCCAGCGCGCATTAGATGACTTCATGAACATATTGGTCAAATATGCTTCATCTTCAATGATGACATCATCATATTCACTAACGTTGACAAGTCACATTTAAGAAATCTGGACATAATCTTTTGAACTTTGCAAGAAGGCAACATGAAATGTCTATTGGACAAATGATAGTTTTTAAAGGACAAAGTCGAAATTCTTGGCTTTGTTGTTTCTGATAAAGAAATCTAGACTAATCCCGATTAAGTTGCAGCTATAGCCTAGTATCCCCTTCCCAAGACTCTAAGGGATTTATGATCATTTTTGAAACTCTCCGTGTACTACAGAAGATTCATTGAGAATTATGCTTAGCTCGTCAAGCCCCTTACCGCGGTCGAGTGTTCAATAAAATGACGTCAAAAAATTAATTTCGCTTGACAATCAAGTACTCGAAGCATTCAAAAAACTGAATTGTAGCCTAATATCTAAAGATATTATACTCCGCTACCCAAATTTCAGAAAGGAATTTCGCTTAACAACCGATCAGTTTTGATCTCTGTCCATTCAAAGAAAACATTCTTTTTACATAACCTGGTTATATTCCGTGAATAGTCGGCGAAGTTTTTAATAAACTCCTATAATAATTACAAAATGCAACAAAACGCCTTGCACTATCTGCATCATGGGGTATCGGGTAATTTTGGATGACATCAAAATTCTTGTCGACTGGCAATATTCCGCTATCCGTGCATTTATGTCCCAAAAAGAAGACTTCCCGCATAAAACGAGCATTTCTAAAAATGTAATTTTAGATTATATTTCCTGTATTTGTCAAGAACTTATGATAGGTTCTTAATCATATGCTTTTCGGAAAACCTATGACCATGAGATCATCCATAAAATGGAATAGTCATCATTCTTTGAAAGGAATAGTCGCTATTTTCCAACCAATCGCAATCGCCATTTGTTTCTGAAAATTAAGTTAAATTTCTTTAACTCTTTTCTTTAGTTCAAATTGGTGAAAAACTGACTTCAAGTCGAAGCATGACAAATATTTAGCTCGATCTAGTTGATCCAAAATGTCACCGATTATAGAGAGTGAAAATTTGTCAGACAACAGTTCTTATTGATTTGACGATAGTCAATTACTAATCGCCATTTCTTTTATTATGAGTCTGGAAGAGATTTTTTTGGAACTAGTAAAAATGGACTATTATATTCCGATACTGATGGTTCGACTATCTTATCATCGATAAATTTTTTAACTAGTACTTGATTGTATAGACTAGTTCGTCATCTTTCAATCTCAGTTTTTGCTTATAAAAATTGTTTTATACTCGTTCTGTTGTCAGTCTATTTACTACACTGGTTTTTCAGTTGTGATTAAAATTTTGGGGATATATTTTTTGACAACTGAGACTTGACAGTTTGTCCTCTTACTTGTTTATTATTTTGAATAACATTTTGGCTCGAAAGTGGATCATGTTCCAAGTTATTAAAACCTATTGATTGATCTGTATTATGTGTGTAATATGTGTATATTATGTGTTATTCGAACAAAAACATTTTGTGATGTTGAAAGAGTATTTGCTACACAAATACCCGTTTGTATTTCTTGATTCTTGATTTAACACCCGCTATACGCTCCCCATTCACAGTCTATAAGTAGGCGTTGTTTCATTAACAATTGTTCAAGTTTGAATGCATTGTCGTATTCAACAATTCTATTCTTTCTCATTGGAGTAGCAGCACCGATCAGAACTAAAAGTCTAAAACTAAATCTAAAACTAACGAATAAATATGAATTAGAACCAAAAGTACCAAATGTCTTATAAAATACTATTTCAGGTAAAGTATGAACCCAGTGTCGACCTGGTGCTGACACTTAACTCATATATATTGGTATGTTCAATTGAAGTTACATTGATCTTGTGTGACAACTTGCTCTTTTGCAGGTATTAATAATGTCTTTTCAATGATCCACGCGAACGATTTTATGGTCCATTAGCACCATTTTTATCACCATTAGCACACTTTTAGTTTTATTGAAATGGCTGTCACTTTTACATCTGTCATCCGATTTACATGAAGTTAGGCGTGTTTGAAAGAGGATGACTGCAATAAATGTCAAGTGACCCAATTGCACCTTAAGTGCGCGATCATATTGCCAATTGACTTAGGTCAGGTTGTTGGTTGTTGTTGCAACACATGTTACAATGTATTTCAGCTTGTCGCAGGGTGTGTAGTGACGTCGTATCTGAGTATGTGCAATCTAGCCGTGCTATTATTGCATCAAAATTTAGCACCGTATTGTGCGACACTAATAATGCCCTCGCGGACCCTCATGATTTTGTTTCTAATTATAGTCACAACTTGGTAGTGTGACGTGTTACCATTGTATGGCCTGAAAAGCTCGTATGCATCCGTGGCTGACTCCCGCCATGCCACGTAAAGACTACGAATGGCCCCGTCAAAGTATAACAAAAAAAATTTGGACAGCATTAAACCTGGTAGTACAGGAA
Source organism: Drosophila sp. st01m (assembly GCA_018901795.1). Taxonomy (NCBI): domain Eukaryota; kingdom Metazoa; phylum Arthropoda; class Insecta; order Diptera; family Drosophilidae; genus Drosophila; species Drosophila sp. st01m. Next base: position 1,184 of record JAEIFG010001324.1, on the reverse strand, counting down.
AAACATTTCTGCTCAATTTGTTGTTGGTAAAAATTAGAGAAAACCGTCAAATTGTTTTAGCGGTTGCATCATCTGAAATTGCTGCAACACTGCTAACAGGTGGTCGAACAGCACATTCGGCATTTAAGCTTCCATTAGATTTAACACGCTTAGAAAATCCACACTGTTTCATTTACAAACCGTTAAGCAATAGTACTTAGGGACTGCAAGCTCATTGTTTGGGATGAGTGTACTATGGCACATAAAAGCGACTATGAAGCCTTAAATAGAACTTTAAAAGATATACGCGATAATGAATTTTTAATGGGAGGCAATACAGTTCTTTTGGCAGGAGATTTTCATCAAACTCTACCAGTAGTTCCAAATGGAGCAAGTGCCGATGAAATAAATGCCTGTTTAAAATCTTCAGTTTTGTGGCCTCTTATCAGAACTCTAAAAACTTTCAAAAAATTACATCGAGGCGACACAACAGCTAAAGTTTTTGCTCAAACTTTGCTAAATATAGGAAATGGAACATATCCAACAATTGAGGATAAAATTACAATTCCTCCACATTTAAGAACTATTGTCAAGTGTATACAGGAACTAACATCACAAATATTTCCTGATATTACCAATATCTCCCATAAATCATTGGTTTTGTGAACGAGCAATATTAACACCCAGAAATGATAGAGCCGTTTCTATTAACGATTTGCTTTTAAATGAGTTTCATGTTGAGGAAATGACATACAAATCTATCGATAAGATCACTGATGATGAATTTCTAAATAGGCAGAATACACCAGGTCTTCCGCAGCATAACCTAACTTTGAAGGTTGGTTCACCTATAATGTTGTTGAGAAACCTATCTCCACGCAAATTATGCAATGGCACAAGATTGCAAGTTAAAGCTTTAGCATACAAATTTAGATGAAGCCACAATATTTTCGGTCTGTGGTAAAGGGAAAGTCGCTTTTATACCAAGAATACCTCTTATACCAAACCACATACCATTTCAATTTAAATGGATTCAATTTCCTGTTAAAGTCTGTTCTGCCATGAAAATAAACAAGGCACAAGGACAAACATTAAAAATGGCTGGGCAACACCTGAGAGACGAATGCTTCATCATGGACACATGGACAGTTTAATGCTGTTTAAGAGTTGGTTTAGCTAAGAACTTAAAAATTTTGGCACCCGAT
>JAEIFG010001320.1:0-53056 GCA_018901795.1 Drosophila sp. st01m | reverse complement strand
AAAATCAAAAAAGTGCGACCGCTACAATTTATAATACAACCAAAAAGTCTAAATCAGTGCAGATCACTACTAAACAACCACAAAAAATTATCATTATGGCGTTAAAGCAACGGAAAGTTTGTCTCAATTACTTCGGCAAACACGCCAAGTACCACAATTCTCTGGAGACCCAAGCAATCTCAGCTCGTTCATCAGACGTATCGAATACCTGTTGTACTTATACCCTTCGACCAACATTCGACAGAAGGCAATCATATTTGGAGCTATCGAACCTCAAATTGTCGGAGATGCGGAAAATAATTCCCAATTTGGAATGCACAACGAATAAGAAACGTCCTAATCAGGGAATTCAAGACTCAGACGCCCCTGGAAGAATTACTAAGAAGGTTGTATTGCACACCCTTTAAAGGTAACTTACCTCTGTTCTGTGAACAATTAGAAGATAAGTCAACTGTAATTATAAATAAGTTAACATTAGAAAATAACCGAAATAATACAACGGTTTATGCACAAGTAATGGCAACAACTATAAAAAATACAATTCAACGTTCACTCCCCGATAGGCTGTTGACCTTAGCGAGGCATGACATTTCAACCGTTCAAAAGTTAAGACAAGTCGCTCAACAAGAAGGCCTATACGAAGATCCAATTTCAAAGAAACCCGATAATCAGTCTTGACTTAACTTAAATGCACTTAACACCCAAACCAATAAAAACAATAATCAAAACGGAAACACTCACCCCAGTCATCGATTTTTTCACCCCTTTATTCCATTTACAAACCGCAAGCAGATACAAAACACTAACGTAAACAATCAAACCCCTTCTAATCAAACTCCTTTTACCAGACAACAGCAATTTTATCAGAACAGAAATTTATACAACGAATTCAGAACGGACTTACTTCATGACCGTCAAAACGACACCAAAGACTACCATCAGTCGACCCAACAATCAAGAGTGCCGATTAAGCGTTCTAAAGAAAGCAGCGGACAGTTACGTCTGCAGATAGATGAAAGTCATCATCAGTACGAATCAAATTACGATAACGAAAATGACCAATACAATAATAACGACGAACAGTTCCATGAAGATCAATTACAAAATACTCAGACAGAAATGTTTACAGATCAGCAATATCAACAAACTGAAAATTTTCCAATACATACACCAATACATGTTCAATAACCACAGGTATAGATGCATAGTTGACACTGGAGCTTTAATAAACATGATGAGCTCAAACTTCTTCAACCTCCGAGTTAAAGATAAACAAATAACAAATGACAGGCTATTCCAAATTAAACAAATACGTAGACCTTCCAGCCAACGGTCTTTTCCACAAACACAGCAATTTTATATTCATTCATTTTCACCTTATTATTAGGAAGAAACGGTTTAATAAACTACTTTCGGAAGGAAACAATAATTAACAGAAGAACATTCGTTCACAAAAAACTAGATCCATGTGATGAGAACTCTTCAAAAAATTTTAATGCTATCTTACAGGAAAACAACTTAACATCAGAAATAAACTATGCCATGGACAACAACATAGACTCATAACACACATACAGAGTAAAACATTTAAATAGTGAAGAAAGTTCAGACTTAAAAATTTATTTAAACAGTTCAGTGACATTCCATATTGCGAAAACGAAAACCTTACATTCACAAGTGTAATACGTCATGATATAAAAACAATTCACGAAAACCCAGTTTACAAAAGACCTTACTCGTATCCGTTTGCCCACGAAACAGAAGTAAAAAAACAAATTGAGGAAATGTTACAACAAAGTATACGCGAAATTGACTCCCCCTACTGCAGTTCATTATGGATTGTTTCCAAAAAGATGGATGCCTCTGGCAAACCGAAATTCAACAATAAATGATAAATTTCCGATTTCTAATATGGACGAAATACTAGGCAAATTAGGAAAATGCCAATATTTTACTACGATTGACTTAGCAAAAGGCTTTCACCAAATCGAAATGGATCCTAAGTCTATACCAAAGACGGCATTTTCAACCAAACATGGTCACTGTGAGTACACTCGCATGCCATTTGACCTAAAAAATGGTCCTGTAACCTTACAACGGTGCATGAATTACATCCTAAAAGACCTCATTAACAAGCATTGCCTTGTTTGTTTAGATGATGTGATCATTTATTCAACATCTCTGAACGAACACCTAGACTCACTGAGAAAGGTTTTTTAAAAACTTAAATAGCCAAATCTTAAAGTCCAATTGGACAATTGCGAATTATTAAAACAGCAAGCAAATTTCTTAGGTCATACTATAAGTCCAGAAGGCATACGACCTAATAAAGAGAAAGTGAAAGCAATCGAAAAATTTCCCCTCCCAAACACACCAACAGAAATCAAATCTTTCTTAGGCTTATGCAGGTATTACCGAAAGTTTATTTCAGATTTTTTAAAGATTGCAAAACCTCTGACAATATTTCTAAAACAATATTTTCTGTCAAAATTGAAGAAAACATGGTAGGCGAAGAAGAAAATATTTCAAGAGCAGCAACAATACATAGTTCATCAGAAAGCAACGAAACCTACATTGAAATCACAGAAAATCTAATAAACTATTTTGCAAGACAAATTTAATTAATTAAAGACATCATAGAACAAATAGAGACAACGAAATACTTTTCCAAAACAAAACTGACTATCAAATACATTGACATGACCCCGACAAAAGCAACAGATATCCTCATTAAATACTTCTTCAACAAAGCCAGTGTTATTTACATGGAAAGCGATACAGACTTTTTAGTTTTTCAAGAAACTATTAGCCCCCAAGGTAATGTAAAAATTCTGAAGTGTCGTAAAGTTATGAGACATAAAATCTTACCCTGAATTTAAAGAATTGATTATTACTCAAAATTCTAAATTGTTACACCCTGGTATTGAAATTGATATTATATTTAATTTAATTAATTTAATAAATTTAATAAATTTAATTGGCGCAGCCGGTAGGATACCGAAAAAATCCTAGTAAAACTTGATATTCTTTGACAATCTAGTGTGAAAAGGAAACTTGTACGACCAAGTACCTTTTCTGATTGTACCCGCGAATTGGTATCCGCACAAGTACTTGTGCGATTGGAGTTAATTTAGAGACCTAATTTTGTGTCCTACTTCATGAAGTAAGACCGCCACTAAGGTGTAATTAATATAAATTAAAAGGTGCACAGTGCAGTTCATATAGGACATAAGTCTCGACATACTGTAGCAGTCTGTGAACAAAAACAGTAGCCGACTAAATCAAAAAGTGCGACCGCTACAATTTATAATACAACCAAAAAGTCTAAATCAGTGCAGATCACTACTAAACAACCGCAAAAAATTATCATTATGGCGTTAGCAACGGAAAGTTTGTCTCAATTACTTCGGCAAACACGCCAAGTACCACAATTCTCTGGAGACCCAAGCAATCTCAGCTCGTCCATCAGACGTATCGAATACCTGTTGTACTTATACCCTTCGACCAACATTCGACAGAAGGCAATCATATTTGGAGCTATCGAACCTCAAATTGTCGGAGATGCGGAAAATAATTCCCAATTTGGAATGCACAACGAATAAGAAACGTCCTAATCAGGGAATTCAAGACTCAGACGCCCCTGGAAGAATTACTAAGAAGGTTGTATTGCACACCCTTTAAAGGTAACTTACCTCTGTTCTGTGAACAATTAGAAGATAAGTCAACTGTAATTATAAATAAGTTAACATTAGAAAATAACCGAAATAATACAACGGTTTATGCACAAGTAATGGCAACAACTATAAAAAATACAATTCAACGTTCACTCCCCGATAGGCTGTTGACCTTAGCGAGGCATGACATTTCAACCGTTCAAAAGTTAAGACAAGTCGCTCAACAAGAAAGCCTATACGAAGATCCAATTTCAAAGAAACCCGATAATCAGTCTTGACTTAACTTAAATGCACTTAACACCCAAACCAATAAAAACAATAATCAAAACGGAAACACTCACCCCAGTCATCGATTTTTTCACCCCTTTATTCCATTTACAAACCGCAAGCAGATACAAAACACTAACGTAAACAATCAAACCCCTTCTAATCAAACTCCTTTTACCAGACAACAGCAATTTTATCAGAACAGAAATTTATACAACGAATTCAGAACGGACTTACTTCATGACCGTCAAAACGACACCAAAGACTACCATCAGTCGACCCAACAATCAAGAGTGCCGATTAAGCGTTCTAAAGAAAGCAGCGGACAGTTACGTCTGCAGATAGATGAAAGTCATCATCAGTACGAATCAAATTACGATAACGAAAATGACCAATACAATAATAACGACGAACAGTTCCATGAAGATCAATTACAAAATACTCAGACAGAAATGTTTACAGATCAGCAATATCAACAAACTGAAAATTTTCCAATACATACACCAATACATGTTCAATAACCACAGGTATAGATGCATAGTTGACACTGGAGCTTTAATAAACATGATGAGCTCAAACTTCTTCAACCTCCGAGTTAAAGATAAACAAATAACAAATGACAGGCTATTCCAAATTAAACAAATACGTAGACCTTCCAGCCAACGGTCTTTTCCACAAACACAGCAATTTTATATTCATTCATTTTCACCTTATTATTAGGAAGAAACGGTTTAATAAACTACTTTCGGAAGGAAACAATAATTAACAGAAGAACATTCGTTCACAAAAAACTAGATCCATGTGATGAGAACTCTTCAAAAAATTTTAATGCTATCTTACAGGAAAACAACTTAACATCAGAAATAAACTATGCCATGGACAACAACATAGACTCATAACACACATACAGAGTAAAACATTTAAATAGTGAAGAAAGTTCAGACTTAAAAATTTATTTAAACAGTTCAGTGACATTCCATATTGCGAAAACGAAAACCTTACATTCACAAGTGTAATACGTCATGATATAAAAACAATTCACGAAAACCCAGTTTACAAAAGACCTTACTCGTATCCGTTTGCCCACGAAACAGAAGTAAAAAAACAAATTGAGGAAATGTTACAACAAAGTATACGCGAAATTGACTCCCTACTGCAGTTCATTATGGATTGTTTCCAAAAAGATGGATGCCTCTGGCAAACCGAAATTCAACAATAAATGATAAATTTCCGATTTCTAATATGGACGAAATACTAGGCAAATTAGGAAAATGCCAATATTTTACTACGATTGACTTAGCAAAAGGCTTTCACCAAATCGAAATGGATCCTAAGTCTATACCAAAGACGGCATTTTCAACCAAACATGGTCACTGTGAGTACACTATGCTTTCCCTTTTCCCCTAAAAATGGTCCTGTAACCTTACAACGGTGCATGAATTACATCCTAAAAGACCTCATTAACAAGCATTGCCTTGTTTGTTTAGATGATGTTATCATTTATTCAACATCTCTGAACGAACACCTAGACTCACTGAGAAAGGTTTTTTAAAAACTTAAATAGCCAAATCTTAAAGTCCAATTGGACAATTGCGAATTATTAAAACAGCAAGCAAATTTCTTAGGTCATACTATAAGTCCAGAAGGCATACGACCTAATAAAGAGAAAGTGAAAGCAATCGAAAAATTTCCCCTCCCAAACACACCAACAGAAATCAAATCTTTCTTAGGCTTATGCAGGTATTACCCCAAATTTTTTTTTAGATTTTTTAAAGATTGCAAAACCTCTGACAATATTTCTAAAACAATATTTTCTGTCAAAATTGAAAAAAACATGGGAGGTGAAGAAGAAAATATTTCAAGAGCAGCAAGAATACAGTTCATCAAAAGCAACAACCTACATAGTTCTAAAACAAGAAAACCTACATTTTGCAATCAAAGAAAAATTAATTAATAGACATCATAGAAAATTTAATTAAGGACAGACAAACAAGAAATACTTTTCCAGAAGCAAAACTTACTATCAAAAATAAAATGACATTTACCCCGACCAAAAAAGCAACAGATATCCTCATTAAATACTTCTTCAACAAAGCCAGTGTTATTTACATGGAAAGCGTTTCTGTTAACTTATTTAAAAGTTAAATTGTGCAATTGAATTACTATCGTTGCCCGGTGTCTTTAGGTTTATGTAAAAATGTTTATATAGTGACGTATTTAAGTAAATTCAACAAAAAATCTGATTTGTGTTTTTCTTTCCATCAGCTGATAAGTGCATTGTTTTTGTTTGAGCATTTAACATTCTGTTAACTTGCTCTCTCACTCTCTGTGTTTATTGCTTCTGCTCTAGTTACAAGCTAGCGTCTGCAAGCGCACAGTTATCTTGCTCTCTTTTTGTCTTTGTGTCACTTTGGGTTTACTTTCTACTATTAATCGACGGTTTCGTAACCAAAGCATTGATTTTGTCTATCATGATCTTGCTTTTCGATTTACATTCCCTTTTAATTCTCTCTTTTTTTTTGTGTTTGGACTTGTAAATACCCTCTGTATCAGAATGTCGTCTGATTTAGTCTGCATTTTTAAAAAGTGCCATGTCACTGATTCGAGGCAGGAATTTACTTCCTGCTATTTCTGTGACCTTACTTATCATTTGAAATGTATTGGTCTAACAACAAAAGTCAAGGATTACCTTGACAAAAACATTGGCTTGAGATGGCGCTGCGAAACTTGCCGGGACATTGAGGTGCAAGTTCGCAAATATATGGAGCGAACTAGAGAGAGTTTTAAAGACCTCTCAAAGCTATTTCACAAAGCTAATGTCATTTTTTCGTATATGCAGAACTTATTTAGTAACTCGTCGTTACTTAATGAGCAATCCAAACGAAAAAAGACTAGTTCGACTTCGCGCAATGCGCAAACTTTCATTTCTCTCCGCAACCAGAAGTGGATCTGCGGCAAACTATAACAACTAAATCTAAATCAAAACCTCAAGCAACCAATGCCAATATTAGCCAACATTTAATTGAAATTTCTGCCTCACACTAATTAATCCCTTCATGCAGTAGCGAAATTCTTAATGTCACGCCTGTCGTTCCGGTAGCCAATCCGTTGACTACCAGGCCGCCTCGCCTGTCGAAAAATAGGAATAGCAGATATAGAAAGCCTTCATAAAACCATAAATGAAAAAATTAGAGTTATCAATACCGATAACAATAGAGAAGATAAAGAAACACGAATGGAGACAATTTTATACAACCACAAGACAGAACATATTACAACCAGACAGATACCAGCTAACATCCTACTAATGATATACCTCCTAATAATACACAGATGATTAAAGAAAATAAATTCAATAAACTTAAAAAAAACGACAGGATTTCAAAATTGGCAATAAGTTTAGACAAGCACCCTTAACGTGCGCAAAATCAAAGAATCCCTCTACAAAAACAGCCAGAATAGAGCAATTAGACGAAAAACACTATAACGAAAATAATAGAGGTCATAACGTTATTCATTATAAAAAGCAATTTTAAAAAGAAAAAGAAAGTTAATGATAGCAAATACTTACAGCTAACCAACACCTCCCAATCATCGGACTTATAATTACCATAATAACATGTATCGCGACACAAACTACACCAGGAACACTCGAAATCAACCCAATAGAAAACAATCAAGGATTTATCTTATTCGCATCTGGAGCAGTACAAATCCCCATCACTTTTATGCATCACTGTCTCAAAATTAATATTACAGAAATTTATAAAACATTTAATAGTATAATTAAACAATGTCAAGAATATGAAAACGTGACACAAATATTTAACCGAAAAAACGGAAAGAGAAATGAATGGCATACGCATCTCAAAACAAAACAAACGAGCACTAATTAACTTTATAGGTTCCACATTAAAATATCTTTTGGCACACTAGACGAAGACGACAGACCACATATTGCCCATCAAATTTCGACTCTATCACAAGACACAGTACAGGGCAGCTCTCTAATAAAACACGAAATACTAACTTGTACTTTTCAAAAATTTCGTAAACAATCTTATATTCATTACATTAAACCAAATATACTTATAACCTGGAATATGACAATAGAAAAACTTTTTCACAGTTGTAACGGTCAAAAGATTTATATTGAAAATAATAAAATTATAAAAATATCCACTGCACAGCAGAATTAAAACAATTACAATATCTGATATTATTCAACAATATACAAATTTAATATTTACTGAACACAATGTAACCAAAGTCGAACCAATGTCACACATAAAAATTAAGGAAATGATTTTCAATTAACAGAAACATACTAATAATCTTCATATTTGTATTAATTAATTTACATATTTTACTTTTATATGAAATGTAAAACAGCACCTAAAACCAACTAAAACCGCTTACAAAAATATTGGAAGAAACAGAACCAAAAACAGAAATAGTTACAATTGAAAATCAAGTACCACAATTATATTCAGAAATTATCGCTTGAGGACAAGCTAATATCTAAAAGGTGGGGGAGTAACATGTTCATTCTTCAAATAGGTTCCACATTAAAATATTTTTTTGGCAACATATTGAAACGATCAAGAGATTTATATTGAAAATAATAAAATTATAAAAATATCATACTTCACAGCAGAATTAAAAACAAATTACAATATCTAATAATATTCAAAAATAAAATTGAACAACTTTTATAATTGCACCTTACCCCGACAATAATGGCCAAATTATTAACGAAAACATTGAAGCCAAATTCTATTTAAATAACAACCATCTTCTAAATACACTAACAAAGAATATTGACAAAGACCATTGCAAAGCTAAAATAATAAAACACGAAACTTGTACTTTTCAAAAATTTCGTAAACAATCTTATATTCATTACATTAAACCAAATATGTATACTAATAACCTGGAATATGACAAGAGAAAAACTTTTCAGAATTGTAACGGTCAAAAGATTTATATTGAAAATAATAAAATTATAAAAATATCTAACTGCACAGCAGAATTAAAACAAATTACAATATCAGTATTTCTCTTGTATAGACGTATATTCAAAATTAGCTTCTCTTATTAAAACGAACATTAGAGATTGGTTAGAGGCAAAACGTGCCCTTATTAGAGTTATTATTGACATGGGAAAACCACAGAAATTAAAGCAAACAAATATACAATACAAATAGATATAACCAGAAGAAAAAAGAAATAGCAGTCATAGAACGCTTTAATAAAACCATAAATGAAAAAATCAGAATTATCAATACCAATAACAATAGAGAAAATAAACAATCACGATTGGGGACAATCTTATACATATACAACCACAAAACTAAACATAATACAACCGGATACCAGCTTCTTTATGCAGGCATACCTACTAATGATACCCACATGATTAATGAAAATAAAATCACAAATTTTAACAAAAATCGACAAATTTCGAAATTGTCACAAAATTTAGACAAGCACCCTTAACGCGCAAATTCAGAGAATCCATTTAGAAAAACAGGCAGAACAGAAAAATTAGACGAAAAACATTATAACGAATATAATACAGGTCAAAACGTTATTAAATATAAAAGCAAATTTTAAAAAGAAGAAGAAAGTTAATGGCAGAAAATACTGGCAGCAAACCGACACCTCCCATTATAAATTGTATTGCGACAATCCCTATCACCTTTATGCATCACTCTCTCACAATTAATATTACAGAAGTTGAAGAAACAATTAGTAGTATATTTAAACAATATCAAGAATTTAAAAACGTTACACAAAATAAATTTTCTACCGAAAAATGGAAAGAGAAATGAATAGCATACGCATCTCAAAACGAAACAAACGAGGACTAGTTTACTTTATAGGTTCCACATTAAAATATCTTTTGGCACACTAGACCAAGACGACAGACAACATATTGAACAACAAATTTCGACAAGACACAGTACAGGTCAGCACTTTAAACCACGTTATTGGCAATCTCAATAATGGCATAGAATTGTAGGTTATGACCTATGGGTATATTATTTTATGTTTCGGAATTTACAATGGATTCATTCTCTGAAGTTTGGTTTTTAAATTTTGCAATCAATTTTTTGGGTATTGTTTTGTATTTATAAGTAAAGTACAATACTACTAAGAGTATAAATTTTATTATTAATGCTGTGTTATTACTTGAAATATATTAATAGATTGAGTGTGTTGTTCAACTATTTCTTTACCTTGAATGTATTCGAGTGGTTTTAGTTTTGTTACATTAATGTTTACATAAATGGTTTGAGTGTAATCAAACATTGTGTTTGTAATTAATATTTCTTTTAATTGAACGGAACAATTAAATGCTTTTATCATATTCTTGCCTTTTATAATTATTTCTCTATTGATCCAATTTTGATTTAGAATGGTCTTGGGAAGTTACCAAGTTGTAATTATATTAGGTTCAAAATATTTTATTTCAAATTCAGAGTGTGTTTTGCTATATCTACATTGTGTTGTGATTTGGTTTAGTTAAAATGCGATATATTTATTTATGGGTAATCTTTTGGAATTATGTGAAAAGAATTTTTCAATGGAGACAAATCCGCAAATGTGTGCATCACTTTCACTTTAAAACGCCGCCGGCTGTGCTCATTGATGGCACCCCTGTTCCACAGTCAAACTCAGCCAAATACCTTGGTGTCATCCTGGACCACAGACTCACTTTTTCAAACCATGTGGGGGCTATGAGAGTGCGCATATGTTCTGCGGCGTCTAAGCTCTACTGGGTTTTAAGCTTGCGAAGTAAATAGTCTCTTTCTAACAAGGTGACAGTTTACAAGCAAATCATTAAAAAAAGTCATCACCAATTGGAGTACGGGAGCCAAATTTCGGGCTTGGCTGGCGACAGCCAAATCCGTCGTATCCAGGCTGCCCAAAATAAAACTGCCAGGATGATTAGGCGGGGTGTGTTTTTTAAAAAGGATACGACGCTACACAAGTACTTCAAACTGCCCCCGGTCTTTGAGGCAATAGACATGCCCCCCAGCCAAATCGTTACGAGCGGCGCCACAAAACCCCCCTCTAGCTAAATCCCTAACCCAACCCCCCCAAAAGCTCCGCCACCCGGGGGGGGAGGGGAATGTACTTTGGCGCCCCTTCCCACGAGAGGGGGGATAAGAATTACAGTTTTGTTTTGTTTTTTTTTTTTTTTTTTTATTTTTTTTTTTTTTTTTTTATTTTTTTTATTTTTTTTTTAATTATTATTTTTTTTTTTTTTAATGTAAAAAGTTAATTTTGTTTAGTGTGGGCCCCCGGGAGGCCTTGAAGGACTAGTACCTAAAAGGTCAAAGATGGGGTTGTTTATTTTTTTTTTTTTTTTTTTTTTTTTTTTTTTTTTTTTTTTTTGGGCTAAAAAGCCGCCAATTTAAAATTTATATTTACATTACAAAAAAATTAAAATTATTAATAAAGTAAATCTATTTAATAAAATTAATATTAATTTAAAATATAAAATTTTAATATTTTATTTTATTATATTCTGGGGATATATAAAAAATTTAAAAAGATAAATTAATTAATTGGTCCAACATTTGTTGCAAGGATTGGGGAAAACCCAGAAAAACCCAATCAGACCAAAGTAGAATTTGAGAAATATTAGTTAGTTAGATTAGTAAGATATAATAATATAGAGGCCTTAATAGTTTGTGAAGCACATTCCAAACTAATAGTACGGTATAGATTGTTATAGTCAGTACACATAATACGAAAAGGTTCATGCAAGGCCCAATTAGTGGTGCAATGCTGAAGATATAGGGGGTTAAAGTTACGAGTAGGTCTAAAAGGTATGTTAAAAGTTATTTCGTCCAATAAATTAACTGAGTCAACTTGACCCAGTAGTAATTTATGAACGAAGATTACTCCAAGCATAATTCTACGATTAGTGAGAGAGGGGAGATTAATTAATCGGAGTCTACTAGAGTAAGAAGGAAAAGGGATTTCAGAGTTCCAACTCAAGCCACGAAGAGCAAATATTAAAAATTGTTTTTGAACTGATTCAATTCTGGCACGATGTGATTCGTATTGAGGGGACCAAATGCATGACCCATACTCAAGAATCGGACGAACAAGAGATGTATATAAGAGTCTAGTAATATAAGGATCATCAAATTCCTTGGACCAACGCTTAATAAACCCAAGAACTCCCATTGCTTTATTGACCGAAACATCAATATGTTTATTAAACTTCAGCTTATGATCCAGGATTATACCTAAATCATTTACTGAGCTTTCGGTATCATTAACGCATTCTAAGATAATGCCATTAAGTGAGTAGAGACAGATATGGCGAAAAGATCTATAGAAACTCATTACTTTACATTTAGCACTGTTAAGATTAAGTAAATTGGTTTGACACCAAAGAGACATGGCATTTAAATCCGCTTGCAATAACCTATCAGAGAGAGGGTCACTATAAGTTAAACAAAGCTTGACGTCGTCCGCATACATGAGAGCATGAGAGTGAGATAGAACAGATGGAAGATCGTTAATAAATAACGTAAAAAGAAGTGGACCAAGATGACTGCCTTGCGGTACCCCAGACGTAGCTTTGATGGACTTTGAGAATAAAGTTTTGAAACTAACTCTTTGCGTTCTGTTACTCAAATAGGAAGATATCCAAAGAAGAAGATTATTGGGAAAGCCGAGAAGGTCAAGCTTATGAATTAGTAATGAGTGATTTACAGAATCAAAAGCTTTACTGAAATCAGTATAAACAACGTCAGTTTGCATCTTTTTCTTGAACCCATTAATGATAAGGGAAGTAAACTCAAGAAGGTTAGTGGTTGTTGATCTACATCTCATAAACCCATGCTGACAAGGAGAGATAATAGAACCACACAAATGTTGGAGATGAGAAGTCATTATTTTCTCAAGCAACTTGGGAATTGCAGAGAGCTTAGCAATACCCCTATAGTTCTGAACGTCGCACTTAACACCCTTTTTGTGAAGAGGGATAATATAGGAATCCTTCCATAGGCTTGGAAAATATGAAGAATCGATTGATAGGGTATATAATTTATGTAGCGGACTACATAAAGATTCCGCGCAGTACTTTAATACAGAGCCAGGCACTCCATCAGGACCTGGCGTGTGTACTGGCTTGATTAATTTAAGTTCACAAAGAAGCGAGCTGTCTGTGATTGAAGGGCTGTAAATACAGTTTATACTACTAAGATTATACGGGTATGAGTGACCAGCATGGAGACTACTCATACAGTATGTGGTTTCAAAAAAAGTCCGCAAACAGATCAGCAATAGATTGATCAGAATTAACTTGAATGTTATTAAAGGAGAGAGATGACGGAAATGATACAGCTTTTCGCTTAGAGTTTACAAATTTGTAGAACTGTTTAGGATCCCTAGAGAATTCGAGCTTACAACGTTGTAAGTAATTTTTATAGCACTGAGAATTAAGTACCAGAAAATTGGAATTGGTAATTAAATATCGGGAGAAATCATAAGGACTTCCCGATTTTTTATATTTTTTAAATTGCTTAGATTTAGCATTTTTTAAGTGTGATAATTCTCTAGAGAACCAAGGAGGTTTAACAGAACTAATAGGAGATACAAGCGGAACACAGATATCAAATAAAGAATTAAGAGTTGAATAAAAGAGCTCAATGGCATTATCCAAATCAGAACATGCGTATAATTGTGACCAATCCATACTCGAAATCATATCATTTAGCCTATGGAAATCTGTTTTATTAAAACACCTTCTACGCGCAGTGGTATCAGATGATAATTCATCAGCGCCCATAGGTAAATTAATACATGAATTAAGAGATGGATGGTATGGGTCTTCCGGCATAACCAAAGGGTCAATCCTGGATACAGTGGTATTGTTGGGGTCCAATACAAATAGCAGGTCAAGAGTCCTGTTAATAGAGTTGCAAACAGGATTGATTTGGACCAAAGAAAGCTCTAAGAGACCATCAATAAAACAATTGGAATTATCAGGTATAAGTAAATTCGAGTCATTGGAGGCAAACCATTTAACATCGGACAGATTAAAATCACCTATGACAAACAGCAAGTCAGTGTCAGAGACTAAAGACGATATATGTTTGATAGCGTTAAGATGAGTATCGTAAACTGTCTCATCGGAAGCTGGTGGGATGTATGAACAAGTAAAAAAGATAGAAAATTTAATGAAAGATATTTTAACACAAATGAACTCAATGTCGGAATCAAATGGGATTGGTATTGGTTTCGAGGAGAGATTGGCGTCAACAGCCACCAGTACACCACCACCTTTTCGAATTAGACGATCACACCTATATATAGTATAATTGGAAGAAAGAATTGAAAAATCAGATATTACAGGCTTAAGCCAGGTCTCAGTAAAGCAAATAACATCAAAGTCAAAGGAATGACTGTTAAGAGATAAGCTAGATAACTTACTATTAAGACCTCTTACATTTTGGTAAGCTACAGAGATAGAAGAAGTTAGTTTTTTGGAACTACGTTAGAGGAAATGATAGGTAGAGCGGAGCCAACACCAAGAATCGGGATCCGATCTTTCTTTCGATTTACATTTCCTTTGTACTCGGCCACAAAGACATGTTCGGGCCAAAAGCTTTGCTGACAAATTTTAGCAAAAACATCTTCCGAGCACGATATTTTGAAAGAGGATATTTCTCTATGATAGTTAAAGTTAAATTTATCCACCGAAATATCAGCATCTGGCAATATGTTAAGGATATAAGCCTTAACATCGTACGAGGACTGATCTATAAAAAGCCTAGAAACAAAAACATGTTTTTTAGACTTCGGAGGAGGAATGCCTTGGAGAGGCTTTGACAGGCGAGGCGGCACGGTAGTCAACGGATTGGCTACCGGAACGACAGGCGTGACATTAAGAATTGCACTACTGCATGAAGGGATCGGTTGTGAGGCAGAAATTTCAATTGTATGTTGGCTAATACTGGCATTGGTTGATTGCGATTTCGATTTAGATTTTGTATTAATCGCATGCTGCAGATCCAGTTCTGGTTGTGGGACAGAAATGGAAGTCTGCGCATGGCGCGAAGACGAACTAGTCTTTTTCGTTTGGATTGCTCATTTAGTAACGACGAGTTACTAAATAAGTTTTCCATATCCGAAAAAATGACATTAGCTTTATGGAAAAGCTTAGAGAGGTCTTTAAAACTCTCTCTAGTTCGTTCCATATATTTGCGAACTTGCACCTCAATATCCCGGCAAGTTTCGCAGCGCCATCTCAAGCCAATGTTTTTGTCAAGGTAATCCTTGACTTTTGTTGTTAGACCAACACATTTCAAATGATAAGTCCGGTCACAGAAATAGCAGGAAGTAAATTCCTGCCTTGAATCAGTGACATGGCACTTATTAAAAAAGCAGACTAAGTCGGACGACATTGTAATACAAAGGGTATTTACAAGTCTGAATACAAAAAAAGAAAGAAATAAAAAAAAAGGGAATGCAAATCGAAAGCAAGAAACAAGATCAACAAAAACAATGCTTTGGTTACGAACCGCCACTTAATTGCAGAAAGTAAGCACAAAGCGACACAAAAGATAAAAAGGAGAGCAAGATAACGGTGCGCTTGCAGACGCTAGCTTGTAACACGAGCAGAACCAAGAAACACAGAGAGTGAGAGAGCAGGTTAACAGAATGTTAAAATGCTCAAACAAAAACAATGCACTTAGCAGCTGATAGAAAGAATAGAAATACAAAATCAACAAAAACAAATAGAAAACAGATGATTTTGTTGAATTTGCTAAATTACGTCACTATATGAACACAAATTAATGCACATAAAGAACACCAAGCACCACAAGTAAACCAAATTCAACAATTTATTTTTAAAAAGATGCTAATAGAACGAAAAACGATTGAATTCACGGAGCACAGGAAAAACACAACTGAACACAGAGAAATGTAAAAATGCTATGACCCCGTATACCTTAAAAAAAAAAAAAAAACCAAAATCGAATCCAACTAAGTCTTTTTCGTTTTTCTTCTGTCGTCGCCACAGTTGCAAGAGCCCAACAAACTAACATGGCGAGAAGCAACCCAAACAGGCAAAACAGGGTGTTTGACACGGGTGGAAAGCATATATGAAACGCAACATGAGAACAAGCAGATCTACGAACGTCTGGTTCTCACTAAGGGGAGGGTGGTCCATAAGGACTTGAGGTTGTCCCCAAGTACCTCCATTTATAATAGGCCAGTAAGTCACATTATTAAATAGTAAGACAGATTTAAGCTTGAAATACCGCAGGTTCACCCTTACAACGCTCATCACCCTAGCAGTGTCAAATGCACGGATTACCGACTTTTCTCACGACAACTACATCCCGATAGTAGATGGAGATGTGCTGGTGTTTGAACAACGTGACTGCTTGAGGCATTTGAGCAACCTCTCCGATTGTGAACTGGTAGATGGGACAGAAAAAATTGTGTGAGTCCTTTCCACAGTCGCATATGCAAAAATTGTTAGTTATTGACACAGATCATCTGAGAACATTATTGTCCGTCCTCAAAGTGCATCACAGAATTGCAAGAAGCTTAGATTTCTTAGGAACAGCTCTAAAAGTGGTTGCGGGTACTCCGGATGCTTCCGATTTTTTGTGAATTAGGATGACAGAAGCTCAGGCAGATCAAAAATAGATCAAAAAACTGACCGACTCAATCAATAAAATTATCAAAGCCCGAAATAGCGATTTGGTTGACACCCTACATCTGTACGAGACACTTCTAGCAAAAAAATTAAATAGAATTTTGACAACAGAAGTTCAAAAATTAATTCTTACTGTAACCTTGGCGAAAGCAAGCATAGTAAATCCCACAACATCATGCCGATATGAAATCACTTATTGGACAAGACAACCCAATAGTTAGTCTATTAGAAGCCGCTTCAGTCCGATGACATAATTCATATATTAGTAGCTTATCCTAGAGTTAAATTCGGATGTAAGAAAGTCGTCGTCTTCCCGGTATCACATCATCAAGAAATCCTAAAACTCGACGAAAACCCTTTGGCAGATACTATAAGGACACCTTCACGATCACTGAGTGCACGGAAACCACACACAACACCTTCTGTGAGCAGTCCCGTCGTGAAACATGTGCCCGTTCGCTCCACGCAGGAAGTACAGCCCAATGTCACACGCAGCCCAGTCACGTAAAAGAGATAATGCCTACAGATGACGGAGTCGTTATTATTAACGAGGCAACAGCCCGCATCAGCACGGATGGCGGCCCAGAGGTGCTCCTTAAAGGCACGCACCTGGTGACTTTTGAAAGATCAGCCATCATCAACGCAACTTAGTTCGTAAATTTGCGAAAGACGTTGGACAAGCAGTTAACAACCTATAATATAATTACCCTAGCGATTAAGTTGTGTAATGTAAACAATGTGACGCGACCAAATTAAGTTGAGCGGTCCGCGGTAAGAACGGTAAACAGTAGTAATAGGATACTTCTGAATTGAAGTGCCGCAATGCGCTGCATAAAATGCTGAGTCGGCTTGCCGACCATGACTCCATGACGTGATGCATTGAGGCTAGGGTAAACTTAAGTTTTCATCACCGTTTGAAAAAACTGCAGTCGTGTCAGCATAAGTTGTGCCACATCAAACAGCTACAATTATCAATAGTCGAAAGCAGTCTCCTTGTTTCGATTTTCTGCTGTTTTGCTTTTCTACTGTTTTCGGCCGTATTAATAATATTCAAAAATAAAATTGAACAACTTTGATAATTGCACCTTACCCCGACGATAATGGCCAAATTATTAACGAAAACATTGAAGCCAAATTCTATTTAAATAACAACCATCTTCTAAATACACTAACAAAGAATATTGACAAAGACCATTGCAAAGCTAAAATAATAAAACACGAAACTTGTACTTTTCATAAATTTCGTAAACAATCTTATATTCATTACATTAAACCAAATATGTATACTAATAACCTGGAATATGACAAGAGAAAAACTTTTTCAGAATTGTAACGGTCAAAAGATTTATATTGAAAATAATAAAATTATAAAAATATCTAACTGCACAGCAGAATTAAAACAAATTACAATATCAGTATTTCTCTTGTATAGACGTATATTCAAAATTAGCTTCACTTATTAAAACGAACATTAGAGATTGGTTAGAGGCAAAACGTGCCCTTATTAGAGTTATTAATGACATGGGAAAACCACAGAAATTAAAGCAAACAAATATTCCGCGTTTATGAGAACTTCTTTAAAAATTTGGCAAAACGACGAAGTCATACAAATAGATATAACCAGAAGAAAAAAAAGAAATAGCAGTCATAGAACGCTTTAATAAAACCATAAATGAAAAAATCAGAATTATCAATACCAATAACAATAGAGAAAATAAACAATCACGATTGGGGACAATCTTATACATATACAACCACAAAACTAAACACAATACAACCGGATACCAGCTTCTTTACGCAGGAATACCTACTAATGATACCCACATGATTAATGAAAATAAAATCACAAATTTTAACAAAAATCGACCAATTTCGAAATTGTCACAAAATTTAGACAAGCACCCTTAACGCGCGCAAATTCAAAGAATCCATTTAGAAAAACAGGCAGAACAGAAAAATTAGATTAACGAATATAATACAGGTCAAAACGTTATTAAATATAAAAGCAAATTTTAAAAAGAAAAAGAAAGTTAATGGCAGAAAGTTTTCTTGAATTTGAAACAATCGGGATAGGGCATCGGCAACATGATGTTCTTTACCAGGTAAGTATAAGATATTGTAGTCTTATTCGATTAGTTTAATTTTCCATCGTTGAAACTTTATATTAGGTTCTTTAATGTTGCTTAACCATACAAGTGGCCTATGATCGCTAAAAATGTCTAATTTTCTTCCGAATAGGTAAGACCTAAAATGTTTTATTGCCATACTTTGGCTAATAGTTCCTTTCCTATTGTTAATTTCATGCTCGTTTAGAGTTCTGCTTGCGTAACAGATGGATGGTTACCATACCTAACATATCCATTCTACACCCACTTATATTATAATCGTGGCATATTACCATTTTTAAATTGATTATTACATTTATTTAATTTTCGTTTAAGAGGAAACTATTGATCAAATTTAATTATGTTAACGACTTCTTCTTTTAATAAGTCGACTTTGGTTCTGAAAACTGATGGCCAATTCATTACTCAAAAGTGAGTCTCTTTTAATGGAATTTGCAATGTCATTTGAAATTTTGGAAATTTTGTTTAATCTGTCTTCTGTCTGTTGATTATAACTTGTTTATTATTATTGATCGTAAGATCGTTTAAGCTATCCGTTTTAGAACTAAGTCGTTGTGGTCGGGGCTACCTGCTACAAATTTCCAAGCAGTGCCAAGAATGTTTATTGCCCTACTTTTACGGGAGTGAAATGTAGTAATAGTTTTAAAGATAACATATGTCTGCGATATTTCGTGTTGTATAGTGTGATAAAGGTTATTATATTTGAGATTCTTGTCCGTGTAAAACTGCAAGTTGCTGAGCGCGTCCCGAATTTGTTCCAAATTAATGACATGAAGAATTTTCGTGTCATTAGATCGTATTTTGCCGATCCCCTTATAAATGGTCACGCTCTGTGGTTAAGCCTACCAGCATCCTGTAATTGAATGTTTTAAATTTTAATATGGCTCTTATATGTACTATACGGCCTGATTCTGTTAGTATTGTAGTTTTAATATGGCTCTTATGTTAACTGTACATTTATTGGGGGGTGTTTTATAAATTTATATCCCTAGCTGGACAACTAACATGAAGCGTTCAGGGATTTTTCATTGTCCATCACAATAAATTTTGGTACACCAAAATAGAAAACTATGTCGCGAAGTGGAGTTCGAATATCTTTTATTGCTTTTTGATTTTATTATTTGGGTTTTTGCTAGTTTGGAAAATTTGTCAATTGCTGTCAGTACGAGGTATTGTTCAGTTGAGTAGATGTCTATGAGAATTATGTGTCCAGGGTATTCGGGTATTGGTGTTTCTCTAATCTCTGGGTTAGGTGGATGTCGATCGTATTTCGTCTCTTTACAAATCTTGCACGGTTTTACTATGTTTGTTATCTTCTGTTTCATTTTGGGGAAGTAGAATTCTTCTGAAATCTGCATTTAATTTTCTAACGAATTTCTGTGAGCCTTATTGTGTGTCTTGAGAAATTGTTCTACCTGATCTGTCGTGTTGGTAAAATTTTTTACTAATGTCTGCGTGAAGCGTACTTTAAAATTTTTAAATGACTTGGATATAATTGTTGTATTTTCCACATTATATCTTCGGTTGTGTAGATACCGTTTATCACTGAGGGGTTTAGATATTTTTTTAAGTCGGATATTAGTTCGTCTGGATTGTACTGCTGTCTGTAAACATCGTCCTGTTAATTGATTTATTCACTGAAATGTCAGCATCTGGTAATATGTTGAGGACATAAGCCTTAACATCGTAAGAGGAATGATCTTAAGAAAGCCTAGAGACATACACATGTTTCTTTGGTTTCAGAGAAGGAATGCCTTGCAGGGGCTTTGACAGGCCAGGCGGCACGGTAGTCAACGGATTGGCTACCGGAACGAAATGCGTGACATTAAGAATTTCGTTACTGCATGATCGGAACAATTGTGTTGGCTATTAGTGGCATTGGTTGATTGAGATTTTGATTTAGATTTTGAATTTATCGTTTGTTGCAGATCCACTTCTAGTTGTGGGAGAGAAATGGAAGGCTGCGCTTGGCGCGAAGACGAACTAGTCTTTTTCTATTTACATTGCTCATTTAGTTACGACTAGTTACTAAATAAGTTCTCCATATACAAAAAAATGACATTAGCTTTGTGAAAAAGCTTGGAGATGTCTTTAAATCTCTCTTTAGTTCGCTCCATATATTTGCGAACTTGCACCTCAATGTCCCGGCAAGTTTCGCAGCGCCATCTCAAGCCAATGTTTTTGTCAAGATAATCTTTGACTTTAGCAGTTAAATCATTGGAGTCCCGCTCAGCCCGAGAGTCCTGATTGTCGCTATAACAGCGGATAAAGGCGTTTGGGAAGAAGGACATGGCATCATCCTCAACATGATGAAGCGGGTTCGCGTTGACGAGATGGCCATTGGCTGTTGGCCAATCCCTTGGATGGGAAGCTTTCCCGTGGGGTGGCGGGGCAAGATTACTACCTCAGCGGACTCGGCGTGTCGTGAAAGGCGACTAATGAGTGCTTTCAGAGAAGGCACGCCACGCAAAATGGCAACGAAAGAGGAGTGGAGTGTCAACTGGCATCACATCCTGCTCACCAAAGAAGTACCTTGACTGGCAGTCCCGGTGAGCGTTGACAAGAACAGGAGAGCGTACGGAGGTTTTTATTTTTTGTTTAGATTTAATAATGTGTATTGTGATAATATTTTAAGACCAAGTCATCTAAACCAGAGAAAGCCCCTCTGAAGACCCCCAAAAAAACCCCCAAATTAATCGGCGACTTCGATCATATACCGCAGCGTACCCGCCCTGCCTGTGGCGAACACATTCAATTTCAAATATTTCTGACGACTACCCTCCTCCATTACGATGCAATCCCCTCCCTCAATAAAATATTTTCGCACGCATCATATTTCTCTTCATATTGTTAACACTTACTTGCACTTAATATTTTTATACATATATTCTTACGCATATCCGAAAAAAATGACATTAGCTTTGTAAAATAGCTTTGAGAGGTCTTTAAAACTCTCTCTAGTTCGCTCCATATATTTGCGAACTTGCACCTCAATGTCCCGGCAAGTTTCGCAGCGCCATCTCAAGCCAATGTTTTTGTCAAGGTAGTCCTTGACTTTTGTTGTTAGACAAACACATTTCAAATGATAAGTCCGGTCACAGAAATAGCAGGAAGTAAATTCCTGCCTCGAATCAGTGACATGGCACTTATTAAAAAAACAGACTAAATCAGACGACATTCTGATACAGAGGGTATTTACAAGTCCAAGCACAAAAAAAAGAGAAATTAAAAGGGAATGTAAATCGAAAAGCAAGATCAAGATCGAAACCGTCGATTAATAGTAGAAAGTTAACCCAAAGTGACACAAAGATAAAAAGAGAGCAAGATAACGGTGCGCTTGCAGACGCTAGCTTGTAACTAGAGCAGAAGCAATAAACACAGAGAGTGAGAGAGCAAGTTAACAGAATGTTAAATGCCCAAACAAAAACAATGCACTTATCAGCTGATGGAAAGAAAAACACAAATCAGATGATTTTGTTGAATTTACTTAAATACGTCACTATATAAACACTAATAAATAAACATAAAGAACACCGAGCAACGAAAGTAACACAATTGCACAATTTAACTTTTTAAATTAGTTAACAAAAACGATTAAACTCACAGAGTACAGGAAAAACACAACTAAACACAGAGAGACAGTAATAAATCCTTGATTGTTTTCTATTGGGTTGTGTCGCAATACATGTATATGCTGTCATTAACTTTCTTTTCTTTTTAAAATTTGATTTTATATTGAATAACGTTTTGACCTCTATTTTCGTCATAATGTTTTTCGTCTAATTGTTCTGTTCTGCCTGTTTTTCTAAATGGATTCTTTGATACTTGAATACGTCACTATATAAACACAATGAAAGCACGTATAGAACACCGATTACCGAAAGAAACACAGTTGCACAAATTAACTTATAAATTTCTTGTTAATAGGACAAAAACGATTAAAATCACAGAGTACAGGAAAAACACAACTGCAGATTTGCATGCTAGCCCTTACACACACTTATTATATAGTTTTAACTCTGTAATAAGATATTAAATAAATAAATAAATAAATATATTGTTGCTGCTGTTGAAATATTTTCTTCTTCACCTCCCATGTTTTCTTCAGTTTTGACACGAGATAAAGCTTCTGCAACGTAATTTAATTTGCCTTCTAAATATTTAATTTCGATATATATTCACTAAGTCTAATTTGCCAACGTTGTAGTTTCATATTAGGTTCTTTAATGTTATTTAGCCAAACAAGGGGTTTGTGATCGCTCAAAATACCAAAGCGGAATCCAAATAAGTAAGGCCGGAAATATTTGGTTGAATTTATTTAATTATATATGAAATTACGGTGATTCCCGCATAAGCCTAAGAAAGATTTGATTTCTTTTGGTTTTTTTGGAATAGGTAATTTTTGGATTGCTTTTACTTTATCTTTATTAGGTCGTTGGAAAATAGCAAGAGCATTTTATAAGCCAAATGGCATGCGAGTGTACTCATAGTGACCATGTTTGTTTGAAAACGCCGTTTTTGGTATAGACTTAGGGTCCATTTCAATTTGGTGAAAGCCTTTTGCTAAGTCAATCGTAGTAAGATACTGCCATTTTTCTAATTTGCCTAGTATTTCGTCCATATTAGGAATCGGAAATTTATCATTTATTGTTATTTAATTCATTTAAGTTTCGATAGTCCACGACCAACCTGAATTTCGGAGGCATCCATCTTTTTGGGATCAATCCATATAGGGACTGCAGTAGGGGAGTCGCGTATAATGCCTTGTTTTAACATTTCCCCAATTTGTTTATTTACTTCTGATTCGTAGGCAAACGGATACGAGTAAGGTCTTTTGTAAACGTGGTTTTTATATGATGACGTATTAGACTGGTGTATGTAAGGTTTTCGTTTTCGAAATATTGAATATCAGTGAACTCTTTTAATAATTTTGTTAGTCTGTATTTTGCTTCACAATTTAAATGTTCTAGTCTGTATGTGTGTTCTGAGTCTATGTTGTTGTCCATGGCATAGCTTATTTCTGATGAAAAGTTGTTTTCTTGTAAAAAGTGAATTAAAATTTTTGAAGAGTTCTCATCACTTGGATCTTGTTCTAGTTTGTGAACGAATGTTCTTCCGTTAATTATTGTTTCCTTCCGAAAGTAATCTATTAAACCGATATTTTCCATTTGTACTTTTCTTCCTAATAGAATGTCATAATAAAGTGAGAATGAATGAATATTAAATTGCTGCGTTTATTGAAGAAGACCGTTGGCTGGAAGGTCTACATGTTTGTTTAGTTTAGAATAGCCTGTCATACTTCGAACAGTTATTTGTTTATCTTTAAATTGGAGGTTGAAAAGCTTGAGCTCATCTTGTTTATTGAAGATCCTGTGTCAACTATGCATCTATACCTGTGGTGAGATCCCAGGCTTGTATTGGAAAATTTTAAGTTTGTTGATATTGCTGATTTGTAAACATTTCTGTCTGAGTATTCTGTAATTGATCTTCGTGGAACTGTTCACCTTTATTATTGTAGTGGTAATTTTCGTTACCATAATCTAATTCGTACTGATGATGACTGTCATCTATTTGCATACGTGACTGTAGAACGCTTAATAGGCGAACGAATCGTTGATTGGGGTGAGTCTTTTTATTTTGATTGTTTGAATTATTATGTGTGTTTTTAGTTTGATTAATGTTTGTATTGTTATGGATTTTAAGTGAATTTGAGTTAAGTCTAGACTGACTATCGGATTTCTTTGAAATTGGGTCTTCGATAGTATTTTTTATAGTTGTTGCCATTGCTTGTGCATAAACTGTTGTATTATTTCGGTCATTTTCTAATGCTATCTTATTTATAATTACAGTTGACTTATCTTCTAATTGCTCACAAAATAGACGAAAGTGACCTTTGAAGGGTGTACAATACAACCTTCATAGTAATTCCTCAGGGGCGTCTGAGTCTTGAATTCCGTGATTAAAGCTGTCCAATCGTTGTGCATTCCAATTTGGGAAACTTTTTCCGCATCTCCGACAATGAGAAGTTCGATATGATTGCCTTCTGTCGATTGTCGTTCGGAGGATATAAGTTCAACAGGTATTCTATACGTCTGATGAACGAGCTGAGACTACTTGGGTCTCCAGAGAATTGTGGTACTTGGCGAATTTGCCGAAGTAATTGAGACAAACTTTCCGTTGCTAACGCCATTTTAGTCTTATTTATAAAACGTTGTTTAAACAATGATTTTTAATTTTTAGTAGTTGTTTAGTTTCTGTTATTGTTCACAGACTGCTGCGATATGTCGAGACTTATGTCTTAAGTGAACTACACTATTTTAAACATTTTGATTGTTATATAAATTGTAGCGGTCGCACTATTTTATTTAGTGTCGAGACTTATGTGCTATGTGAACTGCACTGTGCAACTTGATTTTTGTTAATTTTATTACACCTTAGTGGCGGTCTCACTTACGAAGCGGGCCACAAAATTACGTCATTGAATTAACTCCGATCACACAGGTTCATGTGTGGATACCGATTTTAGTCGGTAATACTAATGAAAGCACGTATAGAACACCGATTACCGAAAGAAACAGTTGCACAAATTAACTTATAAATTTATTGCTAATAGGACAAAAACGATTAAAATCACAGAGTACAGGAAAAACACAACTGCAGATTTGCATGCTAGCCCCTACACACACTTAATTTATAGTTTTAACTCTGTAATAAGATATTAAATAAATAAATAAATAAATATATTGTTGCTGCTGTTGAAATATTTTCTTCTCCACCTACCATGTTTTCTTCAATTTAGACACGAGATAAAGCGTCTGCTACGTAATTTAATTTGCCTTCTAAATATTTAATTTTGATATATATACTCAACAAGTCTAATTTGCCAACGTTGTAGTTTCATATTAGGTTCTTTAATATTATTTAGCCAAACAAGGGGTTTGTGATCGCTCAAAATATCAAAGGGGAATCCAAATTAGAAAGACCGGAAATATTTGGTTGAATTTATATATTTATATATGAATTTACGGTGATACCCGCATAAGCCTAAGAAAGATTTGATTTCTTTTGGTGTTTTTGGAAGAGGTAATTTTTGGATTGCTTTTACTTTATCTTTATTAGGTCGTTGGAAGATAGCAAGAACATTTTATAAGCCAAATGGCATGCGAGTGTACTCATAGTGACCATGTTTGGTTGAAAACGCCGTTTTTGGTATAGACTTAGGGTCCATTTCGATTTGGTGAAAGCCTTTTGCTAAGTCAATCGTAGTAAGATACTGCCATTTTTCTAATTTGCCTAGTATTTCGTCCATATTAGGAATCGGAAATTTATCATTTATTGTTATTTAATTCATTTAAGTTTCGATAGTCCACGACCAACCTGAATTTCGGAGGCATCCATCTTTTTGGGATCAATCCATATAGGACTGCAGTAGGGGAGTCGCGTATAATGCCTTGTTTTAACATTTCCCCAATTTGTTTATTTACTTCTGATTCGTAGGCAAACGGATACGAGTAAGGTCTTTTGTAAACGTGGTTTTTATATGATGACGTATTAGACTGGTGTATGTAAGGTTTTCGTTTTCGAAATATTGAATATCAGTGAACTCTTTTAATAATTTTGTTAGTCTGTATTTTGCTTCACAATTTAAATGTTCTAGTCTGTATGTGGGTTCTGAGTCTATGTTGTTGTCCATGGCATAGCTTTTTTTCTGATGAAAAGTTGTTTTCTTGTAAAAGTGCAATAAAATTTTTTGAAGAGTTCTCATCACTTGGATCTTGTTCTAGTTTGTGAACGAATGTTCTTCCGTTAATTATTGTTTCCTTCCGAAAGTAATCTATTAAACCGATATTTTCCATTTGTACTTTTCTTCCTAATAGAATGTCATAATAAAGTGAGAATGAATGAATATTAAATTGCTGCGTTTATTGAAGAAGACCGTTGGCTGGAAGGTCTACATGTTTGTTTAGTTTAGAATAGCCTGTCATACTTCGAACAGTTATTTGTTTATCTTTAAATTGGAGGTTGAAAAGCTTGAGCTCATCTTGTTTATTGAAGATCCTGTGTCAACTATGCATCTATACCTGTGGTGAGATCCCAGGCTTGTATTGGAAAATTTTAAGTTTGTTGATATTGCTGATTTGTAAACATTTCTGTCTGAGTATTCTGTAATTGATCTTCGTGGAACTGTTCACCTTTATTATTGTAGTGGTAATTTTCGTTACCATAATCTAATTCGTACTGATGATGACATTCATCTATTTGCATACGTGACTGTAGAACGCTTAATAGGCGAACGAATCGTTGATTGGGGTGAGTCTTTTTATTTTGATTGTTTGAATTATTATGTGTGTTTTTAGTTTGATTAATGTTTGTATTGTTATGGATTTTAAGTGAATTTGAGTTAAGTCTAGACTGACTATCGGATTTCTTTGAAATTGGGTCTTCGATAG
This sequence comes from Drosophila sp. st01m, assembly GCA_018901795.1. Classification (NCBI taxonomy): domain Eukaryota; kingdom Metazoa; phylum Arthropoda; class Insecta; order Diptera; family Drosophilidae; genus Drosophila; species Drosophila sp. st01m. Next base: position 25,839 of record JAEIFG010001320.1, on the reverse strand, counting down.
ACCTTCTTGTTGGGCGACTTGTCTTAATTTTTGAACGGTTGTAATGTCATGAACAGCCTATCGGGGAGTGAGCATTGAATTGTATTTTTTATAGTTGTTGCCATTGCTTGTGCATAAACTGTTGTATTATTTCGGTCATTTTCTAATGCTATCTTATTTATAATTACAGTTGACTTATCTTCTAATTCCTCACAAAATAGACGAAAGTGACCTTTGAAGGGTGTACAATACAACCTTCATAGTAATTCCTCCAGGGGCGTCTGAGTCTTGAATTCCGTGATTAAAGCTGTCCAATCGTTGTGCATTCCAATTTGGGAAACTTTTTCCGCATCTCCGACAATGAGAAGTTCGATATGATTGCCTTCTGTCGATTGTCGTTCGAAGGATATAAGTTCAACAGGTATTCTATACGTCTGATGAACGAGCTGAGACTACTTGGGTCTCCAGAGAATTGTGGTACTTGGCGAATTTGCCGAAGTAATTGAGACAAACTTTCCGTTGCTAACGCCATTTTAGTCTTATTTATAAAACGTTGTTTAAACAATGATTTTTAATTTTTTAGTAGTTGTTTAGTTTCTGTTATTGTTCACAGACTGCTGCGATATGTCGAGACTTATGTCTTAAGTGAACTACACTATTTTAAACATTTTGATTGTTATATAAATTGTAGCGGTCGCACTATTTTATTTAGTGTCGAGACTTATGTGCTATGTGAACTGCACTGTGCAACTTGATTTTTGTTAATTTTATTACACCTTAGTGGCGGTCTCACTTACGAAGCGGGCCACAAAATTACGTCATTGAATTAACTCCGATCACACAGGTTCATGTGTGGATACCGATTTTAGTCGGTATAGGGACTTAGGGTCCATTTCGATTTGGTGAAAGTTTATTTCTAAGTCAATCGTAGTAAAATACTGGCATTTTCCTAATTTGCCTAATATTTCGTCAATATTAGGAATCGGAAATTTATCATTTATTGTTATTTCATTTAGGTTTCGATAGTCCACGACCAACCTGAATTTCGGTTTGTCAGAGGCATCTATCTTTTTGGGAACAATCCATAATGGACTGCAGTAGGGGGAGTAAAATAACTTGTTGTAACATTTCCTCAATTTGTTGATTTATTTCTGTTTCGTAGGCAAATGGGTACGAGTAAGGTGTTTTGTAAACTGGGTTTTCGTGAATGGATTATATCATGAGGTATTGCACTTGTGAATGTAAGGTTTTCCTTTTCGCAATTTTGATTGTCACTGATCTCTTTTAATAAATTTGTGAGTCTGAATTTTTCCTCACTATTTAAATGTTATATGTGTGTTCTGAGTCTATGTTATGATGTTAAGTCGTTTTCTTGTAAGAGTGCATTAAAATTTTTTTGAAGAGTTCCCATCACATGGATCTAGTTCTTTGTGAACGAATGTTCTTCCGTAAATTATTGTTTCCTTCCGAAAGTAATCTTTTAAACCGTTATTTTCCATTAGTACTTTCTTCTTAATAGAATGTCATAATAAGGTGAAAATAAATGAATATAGAATACCTACGTTTATTGAAAAAGACCGTTGACCGGAAGGTTTTTCTTTAACTTGGAGGTTGAAAAAAATTGAGCTTATTATGTTTATTGAAGAGCCAGTGTCAACAATGCATCTATATCTGTGGTTATTGAACATGCTCTCTATGTGTTGGTGGGATCCCAGGATTGTATTGGAAAATTTTCAGCTTGTTGATATTGCTGATCTGTAAACATTTCTGTCTGAGTATTCTGTAATTGATCTTCATGGAACTGTTCGTCGTTGTTATTGTAGTGGTCACTTTCGTTATCGTAATTTGATTCGTTCTGATGGTGACATTCAACTATCTGCATACGTGCCTGTCCGCTGCCTTCGTGATTGGTGGGTACGAGTAAGGTGTTTTGTAAACTGGGTTTTCGTGAATGGATTATATCATGAGGTATTGCACTTGTGAATGTAAGGTTTTCCTTTTCGCAATTTTGATTGTCACTGATCTCTTTTAATAAATTTGTGAGTCTGAATTTATCCTCACTATTTAAATGTTATATTCTGTATGTGTGTTCTGAGTCTATGTTATGTTGTTTAGTCGTTTTCTTGTAAGAGTGCATTAAAATTTTTAGAAGAGTTCCCATCACATGGATCTAGTTCTTTGTGAACGAATGTTCTTCCGTAAATTATTGTTTCGTTCCGAAAGTAATCTATTAAACCGTTATTTGTCATTAGTTGGTAACGCCATTTTATTTTTATTTATAAAACATTGTTTAAACAGTGATTTTAAGTATTTATTTTTTTAGTGGTTGTTAGATTCTGTCATTGTTTACAGACTGCTACGGTATGTCGAGACTTATGTCCCAAGTGAACTGCACTGTGCACCTTGGTTTTTTGTTAATTGTATCACACCTTTGTGGCGGTCTCACGAAGCGGGCCACAAAATTAGGTTTTTGAATTAACACCGATCACACAGGTTCTTGTGCTGATACCGATTTTAGTTACTTTTAATGAACTGAATCACTTTGTTGTGGCCAATTCGTGGGTACAATCAAAAAGGTTACTTGGTCGTACAAGTTTCCTTTTCTTACTAGATTGTCAAAGGATAAGAAGTTTTAATAGGATTTTTTCGGTATCCTACCGGCTGCGCCAATTAACTTTTTAGATGATAGATTTAATAAAAGATATTAATTTATTTCTTTTTTATATTGTTTTAATCAGAGGTCAGTAATGAACTAATTGACAAATGCATTCTTTCGGCCCAGCAAGCCTATTACAGAGGATTAACATAAATTTTTTAAGCTCAAGTTAGCTTTACAATTTTGTTTATCGGATCATTAAGCTTGTTACCGTTAAGCGGTTGGTGTCTTGGGAGAATGTTATCTATGAAGCTTTTCAAAAGATCGGCTTTAGCTGTTTTATATGAAGAATGAATATTTTACTATATAACTTATATAATAACAATTTGCTTTATTTGTCGAAAATAATAATACCAAATTATACAAAAATGAACTAAATAATACAGTTTAAGATGTAATAATGAGGAAGTTAGCCGATAGGTTATTTATGACTCTTGCTAGATATGATATTACAAGCATAACAAAACTAAAATATGTAGCACAATCAAAAGGCATGTATGAGACATTTTACAATGATCGAACGAAATCTCAAAACAATTCACAAGGTAACTCCAAATCTATAACAAATTCATATCAAACCTCAAAAATTAAAGGAAATTATCAAAATTTCGTGAGCAATACAAAGCATCAATCAAACAATTCAAATAGTTATTCAAAGCCTGCTGAAACAAATCAGCAAGTTGCGAATGAATTCAAACAAAAATTGTTAAGGTAAAACTCAAAATTCTTTAAACTATCAACATCAAAATGTTAATGCACCAAATCCTCCTGTCAAACGACAAAGAGATAGTAACAGTGGCCAGTATAAAATGGAAATTTTTATCAACCAGCCTCGGAATTGGAAAACGATTCAGAAGAGGAGGAAACCCATTCTTAAAAATAAAAATGAATAATATTATTCTCAAATATCTCGTTGACACTGGTTCTTCCATTAACATTATGAGACAAAATTTCTTTAACTTTCCTACAAAACCCTCAAACATAAAAGTCCATACTATCAATGGCACTATAACTCTAAAACAAAGCGTTTCGATACATTCAAGCAACCTTTGCCCCACTAAGCAAACATTCTACATTCTCAATTTCTCAGAAAAATATGACATACTATTAGGTAGAAGTTACTTAGAGTCAACTAACACCGAAATTGACTATTCAACCCAAACAGTCATTATTTATGGCTATCCATTCTGAACGTGGTACGACCACATAAAAACCGAATCAAAACTTAAACAAGTGACACAAACAGAAGGTGTATACGACACAGTTTACAACAACCGAACCAAGTCCCAAAACCTTTCCCAAAATAATTATATATCTAATACAAATTCATTTTAAAATTTCGTGAGCAATGCAATGCATAACTCAGACAATTCAAATTCAAATCAGCAAGTTATGAATGAATTCAAACTAAAATTAAGTCAAGGCAGAAACCAAAATTCTTTAAACTATCAACAACAAAATGTTAATGCACTTTTGAAACTAACTCTTTGCGTTCTGTTGCTCAAATAAGTAGATATCCAAAGAAGAAGATTATTGGGAAAGCCGAGAAGGTCAAGCTTATGAATTAGTAGTGAGTGATTTACAGAATCAAAAGCTTTACTGAAATCAGTAAAAATAAACTTTAGTGATCTCTCTTATAGGTTATTGCAAACGGATTTAAATGCCTTGTTTCTTTTGTGTCAAACCTATTTACTTAATCTTAACTGTGCTAAATGTAAAGTAATGAGTTTCTATAAATCTTTTCGACATATGTGTCACTACTCACTTAATGGCATTATCTTCGAATGCGTCAATGATACCGAAAGCTCAGTAAATGATTTAGGTATAATCCTGGATCATAAGCTGAAGTTTAGGCGTTGGTCCAAGGAATTTGATGATCAGTCAGTCAGTCAGTCAGTCAGTCAATGCTTACACGCGCCAAAGACTTCCATATCTGCATGAATAATCACTCTCCATGCAGTCCATTTTAGCATCATATTGCTCTGATTCTTATAAAAAAAAACCTGCCCTATAATATGTGTGGTTTTCATTTTGAGCATTAGTGCTGGTTAGGTGTGTTTCTATTTATTGTACTTCTATTTACGTATATTTCTTCTTGAAATCCAGAAGGCAAAGGGCAAACATGTGATACCACTCCATTTCAGGTTCTTACTTCTACCATTCTTTAAAGCCCATTTTCCCCCTACAAAGTACATATAATATTAAATATGTATGATATTACGTCAACGGCCGAACTGCAACTCCAGATCCGCGTCACTCGCCACTGAGTGAATTCGCCTGTGCTGCCTTCTTAGTTGCTCGTTGTTTTTTTTGTGTGTTGACTGTTGTGGCTATTAACTAAGGATCATTACGCATTAACCAACCCACAAATATATAGTAACATATCAACAATCAACACCCTTACTTAAAACTCCCCAACCACATATATTATTATGATTGTAAATTAGAATATAACAAAGAACACTATTGTAAGGCTCATATACACACATTAAATTTAATTACCAAATACATTAAATTTTATGTACGAATTGTAATCAAAGAACGAGAGCCTTTGAGTGGCTTTAGACATTAACGGAAATGCCTAGTATCACGTTTTAAGTAACCCCACTCTTCAAAAGTACTATTCTAAAACATTAACAACCAATTGTCCTCAACCATTTGAAATCTTAACGATAAACAAATCTCCCCCAAATTCCGAAAATCTTAACGATAAACAAATCTCCCCGAATTCCGACTCGATCTTGTTTAAAAGAAACAAACTGAATTAACAAATCTTCTTTCTTTCTCGCTCTTAAGCGGCTTCAACTCGCCTACATAAACGCGAATACGTCCCCTTACCTTAGTTCAGTTTCGCAAAAGTCCTCTTCAACTGCGATGTCCATTGTCCAACTAATTGATAATCTAAAGGCTCTAGTTCTTTTCCTAATACTTGGAAATAAATAAAGTGCTTATAAAATAAAACGACAATTGTTTTTTCTGTTTCTATATATAAAATGCTTTGTCCTCACTGACTGACTCATTGACTGATGTAGTATTTTTTTTTAATTCCACCTGCATGTTCTTTAAAAAAAAAAACATTTAAATTGCATTAAATGAAAGCTCGCTAAGCAAGCACTGAAAACGTTCAAGAGCAAGAGTTAGACTCGACTGCAAAGAGACCCATATCATTTTTTTGTGTTCGCTTTCGCAAGTCCGTAAGTGCGAGCAATATCGCGAATGTTGTTGTTGGTTTGTACCTGTGAACGAAACAGTGATTTTTATTACGTTCTTTGTCATATATAAAGTAACATACCCATTCTACACCCACTTATATTATAATCATTAATTAGAATATAACATAAGAGCACTATTGTAAGGCTCATACATAAATTTAATTACCATATACATTAAATTTTAAGAACGAATTGTAACCCAAAAACGAGAGCCCTTCGATTGACTTTAGCCATTCAAGCAAATGCCTAGTATCATATTTCATACTTCAAAAGTACTATTCCCACGGAGCCCAAGCCGCTGACTCTAAATCAATAACAAACAATTGTGTTCAACCATTTGAAATCTTAACGATAAACATTTTCCTCCCAATTCTGAAAATCCTAACGATATACAACTTTTCCCGAATTCTAACTCGATAATGTCTAAATGAAACCAACTGAAATAACATAATTTTATTTACTTGTCTCAGGATTTTAAAATTATCCCCTATTTTTAAGTGAAACTATTTACAAGAGAACCAAAATTTAGAATAGAGAATTAAACTCTCTTAAAAACATTTCGCTGTTTGGCGACTTTAACTCACCTATATAAACGCGAACCCGTCTTCCCAAAGGTGTTTCAGTTCTGAGTATACTATCAACTGCGGTAGTTCCACTAAAGCCCCTCTTCAACTGCGAAGTCCATTGACCAACTAAGTAATAATCTAAAGGCTCTAGTTCTTTCTTATTATTGGAAATAAATAAAGTTTCTACATTAAACTATTGTTTTATTTTTATTAAACCCTAACTCTGAATCTGTTTGTAGTGACAAAGATCTTGTACGACCAAGCGCATCTTTGGAACGTGCATCGTAACACAATAAACTTTTCTTATCCGCCAAAGAATTACGTAGCTAGTGGGACATACGAGAATTAATCTAGTGCATACAAACCCAAAAGTATAAAAACAAAAACTCTGCAAACAAACTCAGTCATTGCGAACGAACTAATCCAATTGCTGTCGGACTCCAAACTCAAACAAGCCCTGTGTCAAATCAGGCAGGTGGTAACACCCAGGAACTCACCACCTTCATCAGAAGGATCAACTTTATTATTCAACCTATACCCATCGACCCAGGCAAAAGCATATATTCTTAAAAATCGCAGGAGACGCTCAAAGAATATCACAATTATCTGAAGTTACAACATGGCCTGATCTGATGAACCCCCTCATCAACGAGTACAAGATACAAGCACCATGCGAAGAGCTGCTTCGCCAACTCTACAACACATATTTCTCTAGAAGCATCTGCAAGTTCGTTAAAGAAATAGAAGCTAAGTCTTTTACAATATCTAACAAAGTCGTGTTAGAAAACAATCACAACAACACAATATTATACACAAATGCCTTAAACAATACTGTTAAAGATGTAATAATGAGGAAGTTACCAAAAAGATTATAAATGACTCTTGCTAGACATGACATAACAGCCGTATCACAACTAAAACAAGTAGCACAATCAGAAGGTGTATACGATACAGTCTTCAACACAAACAGTCAATATGAATGGCTTTCCAATTAAAATCTGGTACAATCACATTCAAACAGATAAATCCAAGGTTGCCCTTTGTCGCAATCGGACGTTCGGACGTGTTTCATTTGTGCTGTGAAAAACCTACCTTTAAAGGAGTCAGCCTGGCCGGAATAACTGGCGGCACTGTGCGGAACCACTGTGGCAGCGCGTGAGTGTTGGGCTGAGCGATCGAGGAGGCGTGTTAAAGCTGAACGTGAAGAAAAGAGAACTTTGCAAATTGCTGTCAAAACAGCTGATTGTGCTGCCAACTTAGCGTATTGGCGATCTTGTCGAAGCGGCGTTACCAGATCAACGGCGCTGCCAGATCTGTGTTGGAGCAACCGTAAACTCAAAATTCAAATTTGACCTAAATTTAAATCAATTTGATATAAATTTGAATTAATGCGAATTTTTATTAGATTTGACTTTTTTCTCTTAGTGGACGTAACATTTAAATATATTTAAATTAACAGAATAGAAAGGGAAAAGGGCTTATAGGTCGCGGACAGGCTGAAATCAACCTCTCACCTTTTCGGTGCCTAAGTGGAGGCTCTGGTCTTCGAAACGAGGCGGTATAACCTCCACCGGTCGAAGGCTAGGAGAAATCCGTGTGTGAACAGTTTCTTATGTTGTGACCTGGTATTTTGGAATAATTGCATTTATTATCTACCGTGGTGCTCATTATTCTTGGGTTCTCCTTGTAGCTCCTTGGCTTTGTCAGTGTTGTTATTGACTCCCTAAAATTTTGGATTAGTTTGTCAAAATTTTCATTTATTTCTTTTAGGTCATTCTGGTGCTACCAATCGTTTTCTCCAGCACGATTCACTGTTTTTTATAATGTGCGGGCTGATCGGTAAAATTTTTCTGCCCGCACTTCTTCCACATCGCGATCCAGAGTCTTCTGTCGGTGGCGGTGAGTCGATCACTAGTATCGGTGGCGGTGAGTCGATCACTTCTTCTTGGGTCTTCTTATGAAGATTAGGATGGAGGGTTTTACTTCGCCCCCTTTGGTGTATTGTCTAGCCTTGTGGCGTAGCAATTTGATTGGTAATAATAAAGATTGGGTTTTGCGGCTGTATGCCGGAGCAAGCAGTGGTTTATTTAAACTCAAAACTAAGACTGAAAAGTTAACAATTGTCGAAACTAAATTTACCCTCGCGGCAATGCATCACGCCACCACAAGCCGGCAAGCCGACTCAGCATTCCTTGCAGCGTGAAGCAACACTTCGAATAAGTAGTGTCAGCTTTCCGCTGCCAGACGTTCTTTGCGTGGAGCACTGAACCCGATTCTGGCGCGTCAGCATTGCTTATACAAACTCACTTAGTTGCTATGAAGAAATACATTAACAGTTGTTAACTACTCCCCCCTCAAGATTATGGCCGTCCTCGGTCATGTTGAATGTGTCGATGGTTCGCTGCATCTCCCTGGAGGCTCGTCTTCTCCTTAATATCAGATAAAGGGCGAAAGAGCCGATCAAACCAACGTTCAGGACCACACCAGCCACAAACCAGAGTCTAGGTGAACCCTCAGATTCCATGTCATCCTTAAAGCTTTGGATGGAGAGTAAGTTCTCATTATTCATTCGGTGTAGCAGAGGGATGCTGAGCACAGGGTCGTGGCCGACGATGTTAAGTAATGGCGAACGCACAATGCCTGGCTGCTTGCTTAATGTTCTCCGCAGGTTTACGAACTCGGAGCCGTTGATGGTTGCCGTTCGCTCGAAGGTCACCAGGTGGGTTCCCTCTATCAGCACTTCTGGGCCGCCATCGATGCTAACACGAGCTGAAGCTTCGTTGATAATCACAACGCCGTCATCTACGGGAGTTACTTCTTGCAAGTGGCTGGGTTGAGTGTGGCATTGGGCGGTGCTTCCTGCGTGGAGTGAGCGCGCACAAGTTTCGCGCTGAGACCGTTCGCAGAACGTGTAATGTGTGGTCTCCGTGCATCCAGTGACCGCAAAGGTGTCATGCTCGCATTCGGCCAGCGTGTCCTCGTCGAGACGCAAGATGATGTGTCGATGGGACACAGGGTAGACGGCTACTTTTTTGCAACTGAACTTGACTCTGGGATAGGCAATTAAAATATGAATGATATTCTCGGACTGGAGGACCCTGATCTTGGATGCTTCTATTAAGCTGACAATTGGGGTATCCTGTTCCACAAGAGACTTCAAATCGGCATGGTCAAGAATTGTGGGATTTACAATGTTTGACTTGGCCAAGGTAATAGTGAGAATTAAGTTTTGGATTTCAGTAGACAGCATCCTATTTCTTGCCAGTACTGCTTCGTATAAATGTGAAGTGTCAACCAAGTCACCTTTACGGGCATTTATCACCTTATTGATGGTGTCAGTCAACTTGTTTATCTGTTTCTGGGTTTCGGAATTTATAATTATCTGCCTTGAATTAGACTCTACCAGCTGAGCCTCTGTGATCCTAATTTTTAGAAAGTCCGTGGCATCGGGGGTACCCGCCACTACCTTTAAGGCGGTTCCTAGGAAATCTAGACTCCTAGCAATCCTGTGGTGGACATTGAGGACGGACAACAGGGTTCTAAGATGGTCAGTATCGACCTCTAGTAACTTACGCATATGTGATTGGGGAAACGACTCGGACAATTTTTCAGTTTCGTCTATCATGAAGGCGAATTCGGACAGGTTGCTTGAGTGTCTTAAGAGGTCACGCTGTTCGAAAACCAGCACATCACCATCTACGACAGGGATGTATTTGGCATGCGAAAAGTCGGTGATCCGTGCATTCGCTGCTGCCAGGGTAATGAACATCGTGAGGGCAAACCTGGAATTTAATTACAGGGTGAGACTAAAGTGCTTGGGTTTTCTTAAAGTAACCTACTAACTAACTGTAAGAAGAGTGCCTACCTAAGGTTATCCTTGTGGACCACCCTCCCCCTAATAAGAACAGACGTTCCCAGGTCTGCTTGCACTTTTTGTTCCGTGCATAGTGGGGTTAGTTTATTACCTAACCTCTTGTTGTTCTTTACGAACACGTGCTCTCCCACCTCAAACACACGGTTTTGCCGGGTTGGGTTGCATCTTCCGATGCTGTCTTGTTGTGCCTTTACCAATCTTGCCTTGATTTCCAGGCAGCGCTCGTGGGCCCCTGAGTGAACAACCTCAATTGGTCTCTCATGAGTAACCGAGTGCACGGTTTTGTTATATTCCACCGTGGCCCTCAAAATTAGCTCTACTGTGTCGTTCGTCTTTTTGTCCAACTTCAGGCATCTGGCTATTTCTGCCAAGGTGCTGTGGAACCGTTCAACTTGGCCATTGGACAAGCTGTGAAGCGGAGGCGCATTCACGATGTCGATTCCGTAGTAGTTCTTGAGCATTGATGTGATTGTCTCTGAGCTAAATGCGGGTTCATTATCGCAATAGATCGTTTTGATGTTAGGGAGAAGGTTAACAATCTGCAAAAGGGGGCCCGTGATGTCCACTATTGTTCTGGATGTAATGGGTTGCACCACTGCAAACTTAGAAAATTTGTCAACGCACGTCAGGAACAGCTTCCTGTCGGTTGAAAATATGTCTATGTGCACCATTTCGCCCGTATAACTGGGTATGGGTGTCTCCCCGAGCTCTTGTTTCTTCGGGTGTCTGTCGTATTTTGCTTGGGTGCACACCCTGCAATTGGCTACCACTTCCTTCGTCAAGCTGCCCATTTTTGGAAAATAGTAGTCTCGAAGGACTTGTTTAATATTTTCCTGCGCGGCTCTGTGCGCACGGTTGTGCTCAGCAGTGACGATTTCAAGCTGTTCGTTTTTGTCGGTTATATCCAACACGACATTCTTACAGTGACGGAATTGAGTGGCTGGGAAGTGCGTAATGAGGTCGTGCTGGAAGCTTGCCAGAGTAGGCAAGTCGCAATGAATAGCGTTTACGACGTCAGGCTTGACAACCTCTTTGAGGGTTTTTAACAGGTAACTCCTGTCAGTGAAATTGATCAAGTGGCGAGATTTGCTTCGGAACAGCACTAGGTTTCGCTTGAGCGGAAAACGTGCCGCCTCCAGAATGATCTGGTTTCTAAAGCAATTTAAAGGTTTGTCCGTGGTTTCGATCGTGTAGGTCAGGGAGAGCTCGCTGTGAATAGTCGCAGCGTCTGACTGGGGTTCATTCTGTAAGGCATTTAGATTTTGCCTGGAGAGGGCATCTGCCACGAAATTTTCCTTGCCAGGCTTGTAGAAAACCTTGGCGTTGTGTTGGTCTATATAGGATTTCCACCTCTTAATCTTGGCGTTCGTGTTCCTGTCGGCAACAGCGAACGTGAGAGGCTGGTGGTCGGTGAATATATTGATTTCCCTGGAGCCGTACAGGAAGTTCTGTAGTTTCCCCAAGGCCCATACAATGGCCAGCAGTTCCCTCTCATTGGTGGCATAATTTTGTTCAGCCTGTTTCAGGGTACGGGAAATCATGGTGATCGGCCTACCCTCCTGTGATAGGACTGCACCGATACCACTTGCTGACGCATCTGTGGTGAGGTCAAAGGGCTTTTGGAAGTCGGGATACTTAAGTATGACATCCTCTGATGCCAGAATGTTACGGAGTCTTTGAAATGCGCAGCGTTGAGTTTCATTAAACTCAACACAAATCTTTTTAGACATATGCCTACTCACAGAACCATTTTCCCCTTTCAAGATGTCTGTTATCGGACGAGCTATGGCTGCAAAGTCTTTGATAAAGACTCTGTAGTAGCTGGCTAGACCAAGGAAAGATCTAACACTGTAGACGCTTTTGGGTTCAGGGTATTCCTGAATGGCCTTCACCTTTTCCGGATCGGACTTAGTCCCATCCTTGCTCACAATGAAGCCGAGGTACTCGACACTTTCCTTGAAGAATCTGGTCTTTTCCTGGCTCACCCTCATGTTTGCCTCGATTAGGCATTTCAGCACAGTATCGATGTGGCGGACATGGTCGGACTCGTTCTCTGAGAAAATTATGACGTCATCAACATAGACGTAACATATCTTCCCGATTTGCTCTCTCAGCACATCGTCTAGGGTTCTTTGAAAGATGCTGCTTGCATTTCTCAAGCCGAACGGCAGACGGCAGAATTCGTATTTGCCGCCATTCACCGAGAACGATGTCTTCTCACGGTCATGTTCCGCAAGGTAAATCTGGTGATACCCTGACTTTAGGTCGAGGGTAGTAAAAAATTTTGCCTTGCCAAGATTCGCTAGAATCATGGGAATGCTAGGCATCGGGTAACGGTCAGGGATAGTTCGCTCGTTAAGCTTCCTAAAATCTATGACCAACCTCTTGTTCGGGTTCCCGAAGGCGTCAGTCCCTTTTTTGTCCACAACCCAGGTCGGGCTGTTATAGGGTGACCTTGATGGCCTGATAATGCCGTCTTTCAGCAATTGCTTGACTTCGTTGTTTACGAAGTCAGAAACACCCATAAGATTTGGGTACGCTCTTGAGTACACCGGTTCATTGTCTACTGTCCGAATTGTGGCAGTGACAGCGGTGTTAAATGGAAGAGCTTCATTTGACGTGGAGAAAGCTTTCTTCCTCCTTATTATTGTGTCCTTGAACTCCTTTTTAACGGAGGCAGGTACCACAATATCGTTCACATCAGTGAAGTTTACATTGGGGCAGCTGAAATAGCAAAGCTTTTCAGATATGCCCTGGTATTCTAGGGTGTCCTCTGCTAGGTTTAACTTTACCCCGGCCTGTGTTAACAGGTCCAAGCCTATAATAGCGTCGAACGCGTTGAGAGAACCCAGAAGAAAAAATGGGGAGGTGTGCTTGAAGACTTTCATTAAGCACTTGTGTTTAATTTCGGTGGAGCCGTGTATTGAGCTCACCGAGAAAGGGCTGGCGACCGGCATTACATCTTTGAGTCCCTTTACGGGCCTAATGTAATTTTTCGCCGCGCCGGTATCGATTAACATCTTTAAAGTTCTCCCAGCCAACCGTCGTTCAATGAACGGCAACCGGGAGCGTCCCCTAAAAAATTCAATGAGTCGTCACTGGGAGCGTACTCATTCTCACTTTCGATTTCCTCAACTGCAGCCTTTGCTGCGTTTTCATACTCCTCTTTGGGGTCTTTGGGTTTAGGAGCCTCTTGGACAACGTTATTGAGACGTTGTCGTCTCGGTCCTGTCGAGCGTTCTGAGGAATTTGTTCTCTTAGAAGGATTCGATTCATTGGGGTGGTTCTTATTATACTCAGTGCGCTGCCTGAACCTGGAGGACGAGTCGACCTCCATTGGCTGCGGAGCTTGCGCCTGATTGTCACTATTTGTTTGTCCGCTAACGTTATTTTTTTGACGTTTGAAGAAATGCGGATTCCTGTCCTGTCCCTGCTCTTCCCTGTTATCTTTATTGGGTTTCCCCTGGAGGCGGCTCTTGCCGCTTGCCGCTGTGTGCGCTCGCTCCTCTACGGCCTTGGCGTAGGAGTTTGCGAACATGCTTCTCTCTATGCTTGCCTCTGCTTCTCTAGCCAAAGCTAGTGCAGATGCCAAGTCTTTTGGTTGGGCCGGGAAGACTACCGCTCTAAGGGACTTTTTGAGCCCCGAAATAAAAGCATGTAGGGCGTCGGCTCTGACCTCAGCGTTAAGCAGGTCAGCACCTTCTTGTTCGTGCGTCATTACAATCTTGTTGGTGACAAGCGTCAGCTTTTTCTCAACTTCGTCGTAGTATTTCATTAATGGTAGGTCACCCTGCCTAACCATTTCCAACGCTTGCCTCAAGATGCGTAATGACGTCTTGTCCGAGTAAGTGCAGTCTAATCTGGCCAAAATGGCATCGAAATTCAGCACCGTATTGTAAGATACGAGTAAGGCTCCAGCTGCGCCACGGATTTTGTTCCTTAATATGGCCACAGCTTGGTAATGAGCACTGCTGCCGTTGTAGGGCTTGAAAAGCTCGTAGGCGTACATGGCCGATTGTCTCCAGGCCACATACTCGTCTTGAGCGCCGGAGAACTCTGGCACAGACTTTATTACGTCAAGAGGTATGTCGCACCTAACATCGGGATTAACAGACACCTTTTCATACGTTATGATTTGCGGTGCTTCCACCTGCAAACTCTGTACCCGAGCAGCTAGGGAATTTAATTGGGTCTGAAATTGAGTTTGCTGTTGCGACAATGCCTGTCTGACAGCATTTTCGACAAGAGCTTGAATTTGATTGGGGTCCATGGTATTATCTACCGGGTCACTATATGATGGTTGATCTACTATATGGCCTATTTGTTCCCCTTCCCAGCTATCTTCGCTTTCGTATTCGACTTTAATGCCTCTGTAGGTTTGTGCCCAACTCATTGGTTGTTAGCTGACACAACACCAATATACTATTGCCGGTCACAATTGAACGGCCAAATATATACAGCAAGAAAAAGTATGCAATAATTTTGGTTTTATTGGGGTATGCAATGAAAATTTATTCTGCCGAAAGTATGCTATGCTTTTGAGATTTTAAGTATGCAATGAAAATTTATTCTGCCGAAAGTATGCTATGCTTTTGAGATTGATTTTCACAATGCACAACTATTACGTGGCCAGATTCACACAAAAAGAAAAAAATTTTTTATAACAAGATTTCTTGATTCGAGTCGAAGAAGTCACTTGTAAAACTTACATGCTTTCTAACTTAACTACCCTGTTAAATCAGACTACTGAGTTCAAGATACAGTTGGGCGCCAGTAATGGAGATGATGTGGTCCCGCGGCGATCCAGAGTCTTCTGTCGGTGGCGGTGAGTCTGTCGGTGGCGGTGAGTCGATCACTTCTTCTTGGGTCTTCTTATGAAGATTAGGATGGAGGGTTTTACTTCGCCCCCTTTGGTGTATTGTCTAGCCTTGTGGCGTAGCAATTTGATTGGTAATAATAAAGATTGGGTTTTGCGGCTGTATGCCGGAGCAAGCAGTGGTTTATTTAAACTCAAAACTAAGACTGAAAAGTTAACAATTGTCGAAACTAAATTTACCCTCGCGGCAATGCATCACGCCACCACAAGCCGGCAAGCCGACTCAGCATTCCTTGCAGCGTGAAGCAACACTTCGAATAAGTAGTGTCAGCTTTCCGCTGCCAGACGTTCTTTGCGTGGAGCACTGAACCCGATTCTGGCGCGTCAGCATTGCTTATACAAACTCACTTAGTTGCTATGAAGAAATAAATATTTTATTTTAACATTTTTAATTTATTTCTTTATTTTTTTTAACCTGAAAACCGTTTAAGGGATGTAATAGTAGGAAAAGTTTTTAAAAAAATGCTTTAAGGAAGTTTTGGAGTTAAATAGGAACAAAATCGCGGTGTTGTGGGAGAGGGAACCGAACCGGCCAAGGTTTGTTTTATTTTTTTTATACAAAAATTGAAGTGTGTGGTCCTTCTTCGTTGTTGATTTTTCGTTCTTGGTTTAGTAAGATACATTAATTGGTACTTTTGATATAATTGGGGATTTCTTTTTTTATTTATTTTTTTCAAATTTAAAATTAATTATAAAAAGCACCTAAACTCCCTTTCCCTTACCCTATTTCCCTAAAACCACTCGGGGAGGCCAAGGGGGGCCGCACTCGAACTTTTATAAAGATCCCAATTTTGGAGAATTTAAACCCTGGGTCTATGGTAAAATAAAAAAACTAAAAGTTAAACCGCCTTTTATTAAAAAAATAACTTTTCCTCCAAGAAAAGCCCTTTGCCTGTGAAAAGGGATTATTAAAAAAAATAATAACTGCCTGCGGCCAACAACCTCCCCCCCGCGAGAGGGCTGAGAGGGGGAGTAAAAGTTTTTCTGCCAACCTAAAAAGAAAACAATTTCTCTGCGCTCGATTTAAGAGAAGCAGATGGAAATAATGATGATGATGATGATGAATCAACAGCAACAACAGTCACAGCAGCAGGGGCAGATCATCAATCTGCTCACCGGTCTCCAAGCGCGGCAAGCGCCATAACAATGCCGCTGCGCATCTTAGTGTGGAACGCCGATGGCGTGTCCATGAAGCTGCCTGAAGTGGAATGCTTGATTTGAGGCCTCTACTGCCAACGACCCTACGGTAACGCCAAAAAGTGGTGCAGCGATTTTTGTCAAATCAAACCAAGTCCACTTCCCTATAACACCAATAGCCTCTGACAAGGTGCAAATTGCGCCTGCAACCATCGAGACGGGTCATGGCCCTATCAATTTTGGCGCCGTATATTGTCCCCGAGATTTACATGGACTTATGATAATTGCAAATGCATGGCATGCTCTAGCGAATTTGGTCTTACACTTAAGAATGAGTTCCCTAGCAACTCGAGGTCCTACGAAATTCCCATACGGCAGCAGAGGTTCCCCAGGGTATATCGACTTTGCGATTACAAGAGGCATCCTGGGCAGGCATGCTGAGATACGGTCAGTCGATGAGCTCAGCTCCGACCATCTACCATTTATTATTACATTTAATACAACAGCAACAACCTATCCTAAAATAAAGCGTCTAGTCACAAGGCACACTAACCTTTGAGGTTATAAACATGCACACCAGCCGGTATCATGACAGACTGGAGCGCCACAGAATCCGTCTAGCAAGGCACTATTCAGAACCTGCCCACCTATAAGGCTCCACAGACGGCGGCCGAAGGATCTTATAGTACGGTCCCCCATAACGAGAGTGATGAGATAAGGATCTCACAGTTGTTTTTTGTTAAATTGTTATTTGTCAAGTTGTTATTAATTCTTATTGTTATTGTTAAAAATTGATACAGCTTACTGTGGTAGCCGGCGCGCCCTGAAAGGGCTGAATCAATAGCGACCAAGGTCACATAGAGGTTTTTACTTAACCTGTAAAAAAATAAAAGACATATAGTCCGTAAAGCTATATAAAACAACCACACTACAATGCTACAGTTGACTCCGTTTAATATTACATAAGACCAATTAGGACAATAAGAAGAAAGGAGCTAAACACACTATCACTACAGCTGACTCCGTCAAATATTACATATGACCAATTGGGATAATAAGAAGAAAGGAGAGAGCTGTAATTTTTGTAATGTTCATAAATGAACATGTATTTAAACAGAACTAGGAGTGAACTGACAACAGGCTAAAAATACCACAAGAGTCGCAGCTCGGGCGCTCAGAAATAGTAGATAAGCATACAAAGTGTAAGACCACTTGACACAAAGTGTGTCATTTAATAAGATGAGTAGAAAAGAGTCAACCACACTACCATGCTACAGTTGACTCCGTGTAATATTACATAAGACCAATTAGGACAATAAGAATAAAGTAGCTAAACATACTATATCATAACAGCTGACTCCGTCAAATATTACATAAGATCATAAGTAAGCAAGCGACGACTGTACTAAAACATTGCGTTGGTCGCCACTAACATAGTACATAAGACATCTTATAAAAACCCATACAGCCAACCGTCGTTCAATGGACGGCAACCGGGAGCGTCCCCTAAAAATTCAATGAGTCGTCACTGGGAGCGTACTCATTCTCACTTTCGATTTCCTCAACTGCAGCCTTTGCTGCGTTTTCATACTCCTCTTTGGGGTCTTTGGGTTTAGGAGCCTCTTGGACAACGTTATTGAGACGTTGTCGTCTCGGCCCTGTCGAGCGTTCTGAGGAATTTGTTCTCTTAGAAGGATTCGAATCATTGGGGTGGTTCTTATTATACTCAGTGCGCTGCCTGAACCTGGAGGACGAGTCGACCTCCATTGGCTGCGGAGCTTGCGCCTGATTGTCACTATTTGTTTGTCCGCTAACGTTATTTTTTTGACGTTTGAAGAAATGCGGATTCCTGTCCTGTCCCTGCTCTTCCCTGTTATCTTTATTGGGTTTCCCCTGGAGGCGGCTCTTGCCGCTTGCCGCTGTGTGCGCTCGCTCCTCTACGGCCTTGGCGTAGGAGTTTGCGAACATGCTTCTCTCTATGCTTGCCTCTGCTTCTCTAGCCAAAGCTAGTGCAGATGGCAAGTCTTTTGGTTGGGCCGGGAAGACTACCGCTCTAAGGGACTTTTTGAGCCCCGAAATAAAAGCATGTAGGGCGTCGGCTCTGACCTCAGCGTTAAGCAGGTCAGCACCTTCTTGTTCGTGCGTCATTACAATCTTGTTGGTGACAAGCGTCAGCTTTTTCTCAACTTCGTCGTAGTATTTCATTAATGGTAGGTCACCCTGCCTAACCATTTCCAACGCTTGCCTCAAGATGCGTAATGACGTCTTGTCCGAGTAAGTGCAGTCTAATCTGGCCAAGATGGCATCGAAATTCAGCACCGTATTGTAAGATACGAGTAAGGCTCCAGCTGCGCCACGGATTTTGTTCCTTAATATGGCCACAGCTTGGTAATGAGCACTGCTGCCGTTGTAGGGCTTGAAAAGCTCGTAGGCGTACATGGCCGATTGTCTCCAGGCCACATACTCGTCTTGAGCGCCGGAGAACTCTGGCACAGACTTTATTACGTCAAGAGGTATGTCGCACCTAACATCGGGATTAACAGACACCTTTTCATACGTTATGATTTGCGGTGCTTCCACCTGCAAACTCTGTACCCGAGCAGCTAGGGAATTTAATTGGGTCTGAAATTGAGCTTGCTGTTGCGACAATGCCTGTCTGACAGCATTTTCGACAAGAGCTTGAATTTGATTGGGGTCCATGGTATTATCTACCGGGTCACTATATGATGGTTGATCTACTATATGGCCTATTTGTTCCCCTTCCCAGCTATCTTCGCTTTCGTATTCGACTTTAATGCCTCTGTAGGTTTGTGCCCAACTCATTGGTTGTTAGCTGACACAACACCAATATACTATTGCCGGTCACAATTGAACGGCCAAATATATACAGCAAGAAAAAGTATGCAATAATTTTGGTTTTATTGGGGTATGCAATGAAAATTTATTCTGCCGAAAGTATGCTATGCTTTTGAGATTTTAAGTATGCAATGAAAATTTATTCTGCCGAAAGTATGCTATGCTTTTGAGATTGATTTTCACAATGCACAACTATTACGTGGCCAGATTCACACAAAAAGGAAAAAATTTTTTATAACAAGATTTCTTGATTCGAGTCGAAGAAGTCACTTGTAAAACTTACATGCTTTCTAACTTAACTACCCTGTTAAATCAGACTACTGAGTTCAAGATACAGTTGGGCGCCAATTATGAGATGATGTGGTCCCGCGGCGATCCAGAGTCTTCTGTCGGTGGCGGTGAGTCGATCACTAGTTATGAAATGATGTGGTCCCGCGGCGATCCAGAGTCTTCTGTCGGTGGCGGTGAGTCGATCACTTCTTCTTGGGTCTTCTTATGAAGATTAGGATGGAGGGTTTTACTTCGCCCCCTTTGGTGTATTGTCTAGCCTTGTGGCGTAGCAATTTGATTGGTAATAATAAAGATTGGATTTTGCGGCTGTATGCCGGAGCAAGCAGTGGTTTATTTAAACTCAAAACTAAGACTGAAAAGTTAACAATTGTCGAAACTAAATTTACCCTCGCGGCAATGCATCACGCCACCACAAGCCGGCAAGCCGACTCAGCATTCCTTGCAGCGTGAAGCAACACTTCGAATAAGTAGTGTCAGCTTTCCGCTGCCAGACGTTCTTTGCGTGGAGCACTGAACCCGATTCTGGCGCGTCAGCATTGCTTATACAAACTCACTTAGTTGCTATGAAGAAATACATTAACAGTTGTTAACTTTAATACAATATTTTTTTTCCACCGTTTTCATTTTTTTTTTCTCTTATAAGAGGCACTCTTTTTCAACAATTTGGTGGGAGGACATTTTTTTTTTGTTGTTGAGCAAAATCGTGTTGTGGGGGCGGGGAGGTGTGACCCCCCACTCTGTTTTTTTTTTTTTTTTTTTATTTCCAGAAATGTTGTTGTTTGGTCCTTCATGGGGGGGCGTTTTTGTTCTTCTTGGTTTTCCGGAGAATCTTTTCTTCTTCTTGTTTCGGAGAGTGAATTCCCGGTTCCATATTTTCGTCAGCCATATTAAATTCCAATTTAAGTGCAGCCAGTCCCTTTACTCTGCTTCTATTGCACTAATCACGTCTGGCAACTCTACGAGGGCCGCACTCGATCTTTTTATAAAGATCCCACTTATCGGAATTGTACAACCCTGGCTCATTGATTACAGTAATACACTTAATCGATAAGCCGCCTTTTATTTAAAACGATACTTTCATCTCCGACAAGGCCATTTCCTTGCTAATGGAGATGCTCATTAAAATCATTAATACCTGCTGCTGCCAACAACCTCACCGCTCGACTGATGCTAGCAGGAGCATTGAAGCTATTCTGCAGACTCTAAACGAAAACATTACTTCACTGCGCTCGATTCAAGAGAAGCAGATGGAAATAATGATGATGATGATGATGAATCAACAGCAACAACAGTCACAGCAGCAGGGGCAGATCATCAATCTGCTCACCGGTCTCCAAGCGCGGCAAGCGCCATAACAATGCCGCTGCGCATCTTAGTGTGGAACGCCGATGGCGTGTCCATGAAGCTGCCTGAAGTGGAATGCTTGATTTGAGGCCTCTACTGCCAACGACCCTACGGTAACGCCAAAAGTGGTGCAGCGATTTTTGTCAAATCAAACCAAGTCCACTTCCCTATAACACCAATAGCCTCTGACAAGGTGCAAATTGCGCCTGCAACCATCGAGACGGGTCATGGCCCTATCAATTTTGGCGCCGTATATTGTCCCCCGAGATTTACATGGACTTATGATAATTGCAAATGCATGGCATGCTCTAGCGAATTTGGTCTTACACTTAAGAATGAGTTCCCTAGCAACTCGAGGTCCTACGAAATTCCCATACGGCAGCAGAGGTTCCCCAGGGTATATCGACTTTGCGATTACAAGAGGCATCCTGGGCAGGCATGCTGAGATACGGTCAGTCGATGAGCTCAGCTCCGACCATCTACCATTTATTATTACATTTAATACAACAGCAACAACCTATCCTAAAATAAAGCGTCTAGTCACAAGGCACACTAACCTTTGAGGTTATAAACATGCACACCAGCCGGTATCATGACAGACTGGAGCGCCACAGAATCCGTCTAGCAAGGCACTATTCAGAACCTGCCCACCTATAAGGCTCCACAGACGGCGGCCGAAGGATCTTATAGTACGGTCCCCCATAACGAGAGTGATGAGATAAGGATCTCACAGTTGTTTTTTGTTAAATTGTTATTTGTTAAGTTGTTATTAATTCTTATTGTTATTGTTAAAAATTGATACAGCTTACTGTGGTAGCCGGCGCGCCCTGAAAGGGCTGAATCAATAGCGACCAAGGTCACATAGAGGTTTTTACTTAACCTGTAAAAAAAAAAAGACATATAGTCCGTAAAGCTATATAAAACAACCACACTACAATGCTACAGTTGACTCCGTTTAATATTACATAAGACCAATTAGGACAATAAGAAGAAAGGAGCTAAACACACTATCACTACAGCTGACTCCGTCAAATATTACATATGACCAATTGGGATAATAAGAAGAAAGGAGAGAGCTGTAATTTTTTTTGTAATGTTCATAAATGAACATGTATTTAAACAGAACTAGGAGTGAACTGACAACAGGCTAAAAAATACCACAAGAGTCGCAGCTCGGGCGCTCAGAAATAGTAGATAAGCATACAAAGTGTAAGACCACTTGACACAAAGTGTGTCATTTAATAAGATGAGTAGAAAAGAGTCAACCACACTACCATGCTACAGTTGACTCCGTGTAATATTACATAAGACCAATTAGGACAATAAGAATAAAGTAGCTAAACATACTATATCATAACAGCTGACTCCGTCAAATATTACATAAGATCATAAGTAAGACAAGCGACGACTGTACTAAAACATTGCGTTGGTCGCCACTAACATAGTACATAAGACATCTTATAAAAACCCATACAAATTTAATAAACGAGACAGTTCTTAAAAAAAGCGAGAGTGTTATTATTTAGGGATTGGCAAGCGTGCTTACACACTAGATCTAACGCTGCGACTAACATCGCGACTTAGCTCAAGTGCAGATTTGCATGAACAATAAAGTTAACTAGTCCTTGTTTGTTGAAATGCGTATGCCATTCATTTCTCTTTACATTTTCTCGGTTAAATATTTAATTTATGTAAAGTTTTTAAATTCTTGATATTGTTTAATTATTCGATTAAATGTCTCTTTAATTTTTGTAATATTAATTGTGAGACAGTGATATGCATCAGCTTGGTGGGGATTATTTTTGTTCCAGATTCGAATAAGATAAATCCTTGATTGTTTTCTATTGGGTTGATTTCGAGTGTTCCTGGTGTAGTTTGTGTCGCAATACAAGTTATTATGGTAATTATAAGTCCAATGATTGGGAGGTATCGGTTTGCTGCAAGTATTTGCTGTAATATCACCATAGAACGACGGTATTTCTACTGGTTTTAATTGTATTTTATATTCAGCTGGCTTTATCTTGGTGATTTTTTTGGTCTTAGAGAGATCTTCATATTGTTCTCGTATTTCCAGTGTCATTCTGGTGCTGTTGATCGTCTTCTCCAGGACAATTCATTGTAGTTTCTAATGTGCGGGCTGATCGGTAAAATTCTTCTGTCCGCATATCGTTTCTCATTGTTTCAATCAATGATTACCTAATGCTTTTCTTGTTTAATTCTACCATTATTTTGTTTTTTAGCGCTTGAGTTTCCTCGAATGCTCCTTTTGAAAAATATTTGAGTTCTAAAATCGATTGATTTTCTCTTGGATTTTTGTTGACCAAACCCAACTTGGTTGTTCGTCTTAACTCAATTACTCGTCCCAGCGTTTTAAATTCGCATATATGGCAGCCTGACTTGCACCTAATCCATTTAGCTGTTCCCGTGTGTGAACAGTTTCTTATGTTGTGACCTGGTATTTTGGAATAATTGCATTTATTATCTACCGTGGTGCTCATTATTCTTGGGTTCTCATTGTAGCTCCTTGGCTTTGTCAGTGTTGTTATTGACTCCCTAAAATTTTGGATTAGTTTGTCAAAATTTTCATTTATTTCTTTTAGGTCATTCTGGTGCTACCAATCGTTTTCTCCAGCACGATTCACTGTTTTTTTTGTAATGTGCGGGCTGATCGGTAAAATTTTTCTGCCCGCACTTCTTCCACATCGATTCTCATTGTCTCATTTAATGATTTCCCGCATGTCCTTTCGAGAAATATTCGCCTTCTATATCGATTAATTCTTTTGAATATTTCGTGTTGTTTTTTAAATGTTCACAATGCTCGTGAAATTTTGTTGACCAAACTAAACTTGGTTGTTTGTCTTGACTCAATTCCTTTTCCCAGCGTTTCAAATTCGCATATATATCAGACTGACTTACCCCTATTCCGTAAAGCTGATCCCGTGTGTAAACCATTTTTTTTTGTTTTTGTTTGTTATTAAGGCCAAAGTAAATAGTACACTAATATATTTTTATTGTAAATATTTTATTTTTCAAATTGTTTTTGTTTTAAATTTATACTCGTCGCTTAAATTTGTTCCCTTGCGGTCTCTGTTTTAATTTGTTCAGAGAGAGATTCCCACGTCGCTTTAATTTAGCGAACGTTTTTCAAAATCCCGCGCCGTTTTTTCCTGCGTCGCTCAGTGCTGATTACTTAGCAGATCTGTCTTCTGCGCCGCTTAGTTGTTGCTCTCCTATCTTTCGTCCGCTTCAGCACTGCAAGTCGTTCGTCGTGTGCGTAGAATCATATATATATACTTTATATTTCTCTAACCGAGACTTGTTTCCGTGATACCGATTAAGTCATCTACTAGAAGTGACAGTCTTGAACAAATTGCTCGAAGGACCATATGCATGTGGTCATGAGCAAAATCGCGATGTTGTCGCGGAGATGTGATACCGCGCACCGACGCTTGCAATGCTTTTGATAATTCCAGAAAACTTTGACTTTGGTGCTCCATCACGATGCGCATTTGATCTTCCATGCGTTAGCGAGAATCATATATCCTACTTCTGATATCGGAGAGTGAATTCCCGGTTCCATATTTTCGTCAGCCATATTAAATTCCAATTTAAGTGCAGCGAGTCCCTTCTTTATTTATCCCGCCAGTCCCTTTACTCTGCTTCTATTACACTAATCACGTCTGGCAACTCTACGAGGGCCGCACTCGATCTTTTTATAAAGATCCCACTTATCGGAATTGTACAACCCTGGCTCATTGATTACAGTAATACACTTAATCGATAAGCCGCCTTTTATTTAAAACGATACTTTCATCTCCGACAAGGCCATTTCCTTGCTAATGGAGATGCTCATTAAAATCATTAATACCTGCTGCTGCCAACAACCTCACCGCTCGACTGATGATAGCAGTAGCATTGAAGCTATTCTGCAGACTCTAAACGAAAACATTACTTCACTGCGCTCGATTCAAGAGAAGCAGATGGAAATAATGATGATGATGATGATGATGATGAATCAACAGCAACAACAGTCACAGCAGCAGGGGCAGATCATCAATCTGCTCACCGCTCTCCAAGCGCGGCAAGCGCCATAACAATGCCGCTGCGCATCTTAGTGTCGAACGCCGACGGCGTGTCCATGAAGCTGCCTGAAGTGGAATGCTTGATTTGAGGCCTCTACTGCCAACGACACTACGGTAACGCCAAAGTGGTGCATCGATTTTTGTCAAATCAAACCAAGCCCTTTCCTATAACACCAATAGCCTCTGACAAGGTGCAAATTGCGCCTGCAACCATCGAGACGGGTCATGGCCCTATCAATTTTGGCGCCGTATATTGTCCCCGATATTTACATGGACTTATGATAATTGCAAATGCATGGCATGCTCTAGCGAATTTGGTCTTACACTTAAGAATGAGTTCCCTAGCAACTCGAGGTCCTACGAAATTCCCATACGGCAGCAGAGGTTCCCCAGGGTATATCGACTTT
Organism: Drosophila sp. st01m; assembly: GCA_018901795.1. NCBI lineage: Eukaryota > Metazoa > Arthropoda > Insecta > Diptera > Drosophilidae > Drosophila > Drosophila sp. st01m. The sequence goes on along the minus strand of JAEIFG010001320.1, from coordinate 559 downwards.
GCGATTACAAGAGGCATCCTGGGCAGGCATGCTGAGATACGGTCAGTCGATGAGCTCAGCTCCGACCATCTACCACTTATTATTACATTTAATACAACAGCAACAACCTATCCCAAAATAAAGCGTCTAGTCACAAGGCACACTAACCTTTGAGGTTATAAACATGCACACCAGCCGGTATCATGACAGACTGGAGCGCCACAGAATCCGTCTAGCAAGGCACTATTCAGAACCTGCCCACCTATAAGGCTCCACAGACGGCGGCCGAAGGATCTTATAGTACGGTCCCCCATAACGAGAGTGATGAGATAAGGATCTCACAGTTGTTTTTTGTTAAATTGTTATTTGTTAAGTTGTTATTAATTGTTATTGTTATTGTTAAAAATTGATACAGCTTACTGTGGTAGCCGGCGCGCCCTGAAAGGGCTGAATCAATAGCGACCAAGGTCACATAGAGGTTTTTAGTTAACCTGTAAAAAAAAAAAAAGACATACAGTCCCGTAAAGCTATATAAAACAACCACACTACAATGCTACAGTTGACTCCGTTTAATATTACA